>JABSTQ010011260.1:600000-763785 GCA_013358835.2 Ixodes persulcatus
TAATGCGGTTTCTTTCCGGTGAGTTAAACGGCCGGGGAGGCACAATATGGGGGGGGGGGGGGGGGTGTTAATTATCACGGTGAGATGACTACTTAACTAAAATATTTTCATTAACCTGTTACTTTGTGAAAATAAACATATGGTTCCAATGAACAACTTGCCGAGCGTCATCGAAAACCTCTAAACCAGTCAGTTTTAAAAACTACTTTTAGCACCTGGGAAGCAGGGTGGAGCGCTAAAGTTACTGCGTGCTGCAGGAGCAAGGCTACCAGTTCGGTAACGTGACCGCGCGGTTTTTCCGTCTCTTCATCCGTGTTTTCACACCGCAAGCCTTGTGCTTGCTACACAAGTGCTAAAATTAACACCCTACAGCGCTTCACGCGAGCTCGGTTTATTTTTTTTTTCTAAAACAAATATTTGATTTAGCATTTTTCGATGAAGCTCAACAAGTTTTTAAATGAAACCATATGTTTATTTTAATTAGATAAAAGAAGTTTACATATTTAGTTCATTTGCCCACTTATCGGGACGATTAACCCCCTGTCTTATCTCCCCTTGGCCGTATAATTCCACCTGCACAAACAGCATTAGTGTGGCTTTCGCGGCTTTTTAAAAACAAATCTCTGAAGCCTAAAACTAAATCACCCTGAATAATACGCTTTAGTGTTGGCCGCACAATTAAATAAGGTCTCAATTCCTTTAGCACTCAACCGTAATCGCAAGTCTTTTTTCTTTCTTTTTTTTTTTTATCTCGACGGATTCGTTAGTTTACGGTCGCCTACCTCGAAACAAAGGACGAATTATTCGAGAAAAAAGTACGAGCCACTCAGGCGGTATTTCAGGAATTAAATTTCTATTTTCGAGCTTTTTTAATTTATCATTTTTCGCTATTCGCAACTCCAACGCCCTATAGATGGCGGGGTGGGGGTGCCAGGATGGCGGAAGAGACGGGTATCGATTCTCGGGGTTTTTTTTCCGTACGCCTGATTGCGGACGCTGGTTAGTGTACTTCGTCTCACCTTAGCATGGACTATTGTTAGCCGCGCGAGCCAAACGCCCGAGCTAGTTGCTTTGGATGAAGCCTCGGCGACTGCACGAGCGCTCGTGCAGCGAGTGCTCCAGTCAAGGCAGTCGAAGCTAGCCGCTCGCGCTTGCACAGCCTTCGCAGTTAGTCCGTGCTAAGGTGAGATGAAGTTAATTTATTTCTTTACTAATACGAAGTGGTTCAGGGTAGGACCATATCACAGACGACGAAGATGTTCACTTGTGTTAAGAAAATGATCACGTGTACCTCCAAAAGTCGCGGAGCGGAACAAAATCATTTCTATTTTAATCGCACTCGTTTTTTTATTCTTTTTTTTTTTTTTGGGGGGGGGGGGGGGGTGGGGGCGGGGTTAAAACTGCACGATGCACGAACCCTCCGACCAGAATTATGCGATAACAACAGCCCCAGGACCGATAGTTCCCGCCACCATCTCTGCCGCCATCCCCTCTCCCTTGGTTCTTCGTTCTTCCGCGAGAGGGCGAGCGGCGTGCTGGAGTTGCGAAGAGCAAAAATAATTGGAAATAACCCTCACGTCGCACGTATCAAATTCACGAAGAGAGCCCTAACGTCCTAAACAGATTTTCAATCTTTTTTCCTTTTTTTTTCTTTCCTAACTTTGCTTTCTCTCCATCTAAGACATCCAGAATCACGTTACCAAATTGCAACATCGGGTTAGTCAGCAAAACGTGCGTCGATTTCTTCGCTTCGCCAGACGTAAACACTGCCGCTCAAAAGCGCCAAAGATAAAAAAGGGGTGTTTTGAGAAGACATCTGTCGTTCCCAGAAAATTAATTTATATGTCGACACTCCTTCTGCGTCGTCAATCGATGAAAGTTTGTTAGAGCCGTGTCACTGCGTTTCCTTTTTCAGCGCGGAGAGGCGCTTTTCAAGAGTCCCTGGGGTATCGACGTATTTCAACCAATGATATGATCTATTTTCTAACGCAGGCAAAATAAGAGAGGAGGAGGAGGCAATACGCCGAGAAAGTGAGTGAGAGAAGAAGACGAGAACAAGCGGGGACATAGTAAGTCGAGCTCTTGTTGGAACGATGAGTGGGTGGACGTGAAGCTAGCTTCCCTCCGTCTCCATCGCACTCGTCGAACACGTTCAAATGCGAAAGCCAATCCGGACCCGGGCGTTCCGTGATCCAAAGCATCCGACGAGTGCAGCGGAGACGAGGATAGCTAGTTTTGCATCTACCCACTAATCGTTTCAACCAGGGCACGGCGTTTTGACATCCTTCCGCCTGCTCTCGTTTCGTCCTCTCTCTCACTTTCTTGGCGCGTACTTTCTAGAGACATTCTTGGTTTCCGGTAGTTATCTGTCGCGCGGGTTCCGTATCTTGTAGGCGGGGCGAATAAATAATAAACTTTTCAACATGAAATATGTGAGAAAATATAGGTGAGGCAAAACAGGAATGTGTGACAATTACGCATTTTTCGTAAACACCTTCCAGCGGCGTGGAGAGGTCAAAACAATGTGTTCCCGTATACCAGAAGTGAGGACATTCCAGATGTCTGTGCCCTTGTGGAAGAGGTGCATTCTCCGTTTCTTAAGTCTTACCGCAGCCGACGCTACGACCCAACAGAGTCATTCAAGCAGCGCCAAATGACTATCTCCATGGCGTTCATCGTGTCTTAGTTTATTATCTCCGACTAGAGTTATCACGCACAGTAAATGCGTTGTGATCTTGGGGCGCTTTTTTATTAGCGCGATGGGTTTAGCTAGTCATGGCAAACTCACGAATACAATGAGCGCCATGACGATGCACTTTTGGCGCTGCATGATCCATCGGAATGTGGCATCGGCCGCAGACGAACCTAATTCCATACGAAGGACACAAAACAGAGCCAGAGGGTTTTCGCGGTGAGAAGCTCGCTAGGGGCGCTTCTGTTTTTCTCACTATGGGCGGTGTACGTGCTACCCACGCGGTCATGATTTAATTTTCATGGTGCACAGAAGCTTGGCACTGCACGTGCTAGCATCATCAGAGGAAGATGAAGTATCCTCACTCTGCGTTGTAAACAAATTGCACCAGGCGGCGATACCCAAACTTCTCGCCGTGAATAATGTTTTACGTCACTTAACGAGCAAACGCGCGACAGGGATTGAACAAGAGTGCAGCATGAGCGTTTGATTGAGGCCCGTCCAAACCATGCTCCGCGTTTTCCACGTTGGGTGATATCCAAATTTGTTCGACGATCAACGGGATTCATCTAACGCATTTCCATTGGAAGAAAGCCGACGCGTGGCCTCGGCTTTCCTCCGTCGTCGCTCTTGGATACGTTCAGCCCTATCACTCGTGGAAAGAACCATATCCATCGCCTGAGTGGACACTGAGCTGGACTGCATAAAAAGCGGGGTGGCGCCTCCTCGTCTCTGTCTCCGCGCCAGCTACGCGACGCTCGTATTGGTCTGAAGCGCTGACGTCAGCACGCGTCACCCTCTCCCTCTCTCTTTCCGACGACGTGGTGAAACATTGAATCTGTAAACACGATACCTCATCACCAGCCCGCACTCGTCGCGACGTCATGCATGGCGCTGGCAAACGGACGCATGGACTGACACCGGCGGTTTTTGGTGAAAACGAGCGTTTTAACGCAAACTCGTTAAAATGCTACCCTCCGGCCTCGGTTTTAGGAGGCCGGAGGACCATTTTTGTTAAAATACAGAGCGAAGCTACGCAAATCAACCAAATTAGAAACAACATCGTCTCCAGTTTTCTTTTTTTTTTTTTTTTAATGTGAGTGACCGACAACAACGTGTCAAACTCGGCTGACTTTTAATGAAGGTATGTCCCACCATTCTCAAGGTCTCCAACCAACTGTCACGGTAGATTATCGCATCTGAGGCAGCTTTATTCCTCATTTCACGTATATCTTAATTTTCGTGATTGTGAACTTCAGTAAATATTTTGCGTAGTAATTAGTTGACTTCCATGAGATTGAGAATCGTATGGAGTGAATGTTGAGTTAGTTGAGTTTGAGACGTTGCATTATATTGTTGTTCTGCGTTGCCTCTACTTTGGTTCTTTTACGTATCTTCACAAAGTCTCCGGTGTTTTAACAAAATTGCTTGTCCATTTGTTTGTTGAGCCACAGCAAGTTCCCGAGTCCTGTCGTTCTCAGCTGCTGGGTGCGGTACGAAATCAATGTCTGTGCCTGAGGTTCATTAGAGCCACAACCTTTGTTGTGCCCCGTTTTCGATGGCTTCGACTTGTCCGCAATTCTTGGCGAATTACTAATTGCTGGACCTTGTTCAAGGCGAACAAAGAAGTAATGACCGCTGTCGGTTTTGTGATTCTGCTGGGACACCTCGAACGACCGAAAAAGGACAAAGCATGGGAGCTAGATTGCATAATAAGGAGAGAGGGGCGGAAGGTAGGATGTGATGGAAATATATAAAGAAGCGAGAGAGAGCGAAAGAGAGAAGGGGGAGGGACGAGGTTGAACAGGCAATTAGTTGTCTTGCTTTGTGAGGCTTCAACAATGGCAGTTCAAGAACCGCGGGGGTTGGAAGTATAAACTTTATTTCTATCGTCTTCGTTTTCCTTTTTTTTTTTATTGTCAAACATAGATGTTAGCAAGTTTTTAAAGGTGGCTTTATATTATTTTTTACAGTTTGAGAGTTGTTGTCATATGTCCTTAGGAAACCTTTTGTCTGTTGACAAATTGTCAGTGTCACAGCTGAGAGATTCAGGTTATTTTGACATACGACAGTTTAGCGAGAAAACGCTGAAGTTTCGATTTTTCTCCTTTATCTCGCTCAGGCTAGTTAACGCGAGCAAGGTAAGTAAGAGTAATGATTAACCTAGAGGTAAATACGGCACCGCAATCTGAACTAGGGAATCCAAGAGACCATTCAGCCTAAGTAAATAGGCTAATGTTTTTTATTTTATTTTCGTGTTCGTTTTTATGTGTTGGTTTTTATCGATAGCTCTTTAAGTGCTTGTGTATTACATTTTGTGAAGGAATTCTTTCTGTATGCATTAGCCAAGGCCTCGTAAATAGCTTAATCTATCTCACAAGTGCGCAGTTAATAGCGAATCACGAACACTCGTTATGTTCGAGTTGGCGAGGAAAGGGTGTGTGTATGCGCTTGTCTGTGTATTTCTGTGTGTGTGTGTGGGGGGGGGGGGGGGGTATGATGGTTTTTTAGAGCAAACAGCATTGCTCAGCAGCGCTAGAGTACAAACATTAGGGAGTTCTAGCAAACCGTTACTGTGTTCCGCCACAACCCTACCGGAACCTTTGAAGCATGCTATTGCCTCGCGGTCATGGCATCATTTTAACGAGCGCTTAAGGCTCCGGTGGTGTGGTAAGTGGAACACGGGAACGGTTTCATAAAAGTTTCTAATAACAACAAGCTACGACAGCAACCTCGATAAGACACAAACGGAGGCTGGCTAAAAGACGCTCATGCGTACGGGCCCCTGCCTATCTCTCTAGCCTTGGGAACCACCCATATTGATCCTGCTTTCGCTAAAAAAACAAAAAAAAAACAGACAAACAAACAAATTAAGTGGTTATTAAAAGATTTTTTCTTCTTTTTGGCATTTTATTTATCGGCTGATGCAGACAGATAACTTGAGGGAAAACGTAACGTAAGAGTATTTGTTCCTCCCTTCTTCTAACTTGCTAGTATGTCTGCCATTCCTGTTTCCACAGGCGAGCCGTCAGTTTCCTGTTGTCTATTTTTCTATCGACGCAATTACTTTCGTTTAGATTTGGAAACAAAAGTAGGGCGATTAAAGCATTAATTTTCAGTGTGTCTACCGTTTCGATCTAACGCTGTACAAGCCCCTTGTATGCGGCGAGCAATAGCGAATGACGGAGCGCGCAGTGACGTGGCAACCAAACCCGGCCCGTTATTGGCCGTGCTAAGGGCGGAAACAAAAATCACGTGGACGCATTTGGCGGATAAACAAACGCACGAGGTGTGCAAAAAGCAGACCAACGAGAAGGCCAAATGCGCCCACTGCGCTTTTGTCTCCGCTCGGCCTCAATAAATTACGGCGCGCGTTCGACTGCCTCGTCATTGCGCATTCCCTGCACATTCCTTATATGTTGCGCTTCGATTACCCACCTCGCGTTCCGACGCGCCAAAAGACGTATGAAGGCGAAAGCCTTACGTGTCGCATTGCGCGAAAAGGCGGCGTCGTTGTGCGCGAAAGATGGACATCAAAATACGTCATCAAGCACGCGCCGCTGAATCGTATGCTCAAGCATGACGCCGTGCTTGGTGTCGTCCTTGAGGTCGGCCTAGAAGTCGCGTTAGAAGACGTCCTTTAGGCGTCGTCCTTGAGGTCGTCCTAGACGTGTCCTCTAGACTTTGTTTTCGACGTCGTCCTTGAGGTCGTCCTAGACGTCGTCGTTGAGGTCGTCCTCGGCGTCGTAATAGACGCCATTCTTGACGTCGTCCTAGACGTTGTACTTGGCGTCGATCTTTAGTACGTCGTCATTGACGTCGTCCTATACGTCGTCCTAAACTTTAATACGTTAAAAATATCACTTAAAACATCTCTCCCGCGGGACTATAATGCTTTCGCGTTCGTACACGTAAACAGTCTTTAATGTCCTCCTGTAATTTTTTGGAAAAAGTTGGTCGTCGCATACTATTTGATTTGTTCGCAGCGTATTTTAAACATATACAGAATGATACTTTTCATTCGCAACAAATTTGAAAAAAAAAGGCGTCTTTACTGCTTCGTATATTTTTTGAGCACGGCGGACATTCGAAAGGAAAACAACCGTCACAATCTGGTGAGTAATTAACTAAAATTCGTTAAATAACTTTTTAACTATTGGCTTTATGGGCCTTGTTGCAATTGTAATCTTGAAAACAGCCATCCGAAAAAGCTAGCCCAACTTACACCATTAAAGAAAAAAAAAAGCAACTGGTTTGCAGATTTTTGCAGACAATTTCTCCCTTTTCTATATTCCGAATCCGAAACTGAAAGTTTCAAGTACGCCGGGAGTGCTCACAACGTGACGTCTGTAGAAGTGATGGTTTCGTGACGTACAAATCGTCATGATCTCATATCTGCACAACGGCTCTCAGGGTGCTGCTGGTGGCATGCAAACTCGCTGGGTTAGTAATTAGCACTCTCGCGTTTAATGCGTCATTGCCCTCGGAGCTTCACTCGCGATTGTTTGTCGGTGGGCAGATTTGAGAGCATGATAATTTGTACGTCCCGAAACTGTCACTTTTACAAGCGTCGCATTATGAGCACTTCAGCCGCACATGGAACTTTCAGTTTCGGAATCGGAATATAGAAAGGGGAGAATTTGTCGACGGATATCTCCGAACCACTTCCTCTCGTTTCTTGTACATTGAGTAAGTTGGTCCAGGCTTCCAGGGTGGCAGTCTTCAACATTACAATTGCAACATGGCCCATAAAACCAATAATTAAAAAGTTCGTCAACAAATTTTAGTTAATTATTCACCAGACTGTGATAATTGTTCGTTCTTCCAATGTCTGCCGAGCTCAAGAAGTATATAGTGAAGACGGCACTTACGAAGCAGTAAACACGCCTTTTTAAAAAAGATTTTGTTTCGAATAAAAATTATTACCTATGTAAAAGGAAAAACAAAAAAAAACACATAAAGTGGTGATTTTATACATTATTGGGTTATGTTCAAGCGGCAGAATACTCTCAATTGCACCTCTCCATATACGGCGACCTCGAAGCAAGCAGTCTTCTACACGTTATTGAAAAAAAAAAGTAATCGATTAGAATGACGATTAATCTTGATTAAAAAGTCTTCAGTTATAGTTCTTGATTACTCGGGATGAAAAGTAATTTGCCGTTACTTGAAAAAGTAATCATTACTTCTTCGATTACTTCAAACTTTCAAAACAACAAAGCATTCTGCTGGTTTCCCCAAATTATCACCAAACTATGAACTACATATATTCTTAATCCATCAATTTTTCAAACCATCCTCTTGTTGAAGACCAGGTTCGAGGATTTCTTGGTATAAAACTTGCACGGATAAAGGGAGCCATTAGAAATGGCAGGAAAAAAAATAACGGATACAAGTAACTATATACTTCCAGAGGTAATCAGATTACACTAGCGATTACGTCTTGATAAGTGTAGTCATATGATTACAACATTACAGTACAAAAAAAAATTATTGATTAAAAGTAATTTGATTACAAGAACTATAAGTATCGTAGAAATTTAAAATTAAGCGAATCCGCGTTTTGTATTGTTTATTTTTTTCTTTTTGCAGCGAAGGCATTTGGGCATGGGAAGTTATGTTCATTTAAACACACAGGAAGCAAATACGGTAACTGTACCGGTCTTCCAGAAGTTTTCCCGCCACGGGAACTATGATTGGGGACCACGCGGGAAGATAACTCCGCTTCGTGCGACGGAACGATCAGAAGGCTGTGCAAAAAGGTCTGTCACTGAGAACAAATTTAGCGTGCAATTGCGATTCTGAGGGGTCTACTTCGTTTATTGTCTTGAGGGGACAGGGCGTCTTGAAGATGCGTTTTAGGTCTCGGGACGACCGACGAGAACGACACACGAATTATTTTTCCTTTCAGTGAGGATCAGATCTCCGTTTGCTTTTTACAAGTTCGGGTTGATACTCGTTTATCGCTCGAACCCCCTTTGGAAAATGATAGTTTAAAAATAGATAGTTCTGTTTTGACTTTGAGCCCAACAGCAAACTTAAGAACAAATTGGTTTGATGTTTTTTTTTTTAATAGTAAAACTTATCTTTGTCGCTGTTATTTTTAAATCTTGTGAAAGTGATTCGTTGTCTAGCTTCTGCGCAGGAAATTTATTTTGCGTTTGTGAAAACTTGTCTTGAAGAGAAAGAGCGATGTTAAATCCTGAAAGACGATTCCTTTAGCAGATATCCTGAAATTTGTGCTGTTGTGCATAGATATGAGGCAAACGAGCTTTTAAAAAGAAGCAATCTGAACAAGTGTAGTTTCAAATGCGTAAAGACAAAAAACACACACACACGCACCAAACAAAAAAAAAAAAACACATTTAAATTTGGGACGTACCCTGACGAAACGGTATCTTGGTTTCTATTATTTTAGTGCGTGCACTCTTAATTACATTCAATTTATGATAAACTAATTAAACTCAGATTCTCCAAGATTGTTTTTACTAGATGCCTACAAATCGTTTAAGCCTAAATAAAGGCACGGGTGATAGATGAATCAGCTTCCGAAGTATGATTCAGCAGTTTCCTGTTATTGTTTGTAAAGTATAAATTACAAAATTGATATATTAATCTTAGTGTTCTTCCTGAGTTCTTTCCCCAGAGAATGCGCATTTTTAAACAATCGGTATTAGCTTATTTTTAAAACAATGTTAATATGATGCTAATCATCAAATTGTGTTTTTAAGCGTTTGATCTTCCAAGGAGAACTAGATGTTAGATGTCTAAACAGCCTAAGGTAGATATGCCAGAGTCCGGCAACATTGGTTCAGGCTGGTGTAAAAACTTTGGCCGGTACAGTACGACCCTTAATTTTGATATTGCCGAACCTCGATTCAAATGAAGAGTTAGCTAGGTTATTTTTTACTACCGTAGATAATACGAAAGTTTGTAAGATAGTGTGAAATAATAAAAGAAACATATGTCTATTCTAACAGATAAGATGTGTACATCGAACTGTATTAAAATAAGGAAAAGTGGTCAGAAAGGCACGTCTTTAGTTATCTACTGTTTTGCTTCTGGACAGTTGCATCGTAGTTTAGAATGTTTATGTCACGTGCCTTATAAAGACTTTGGCACGTGGAAAATTTATAGTGTGTAACAATGATGATTCCTTGTTTTAGGATGCCCCCGAAAACATAAAAGAAAACAAATCTCGCTGATAAAACTTGAGATAATTCGGACTTTTCGAATAAACTGTTATTTTCAGTCATAAATGCAGACGAAAAGAAAAAGTCTGAACGCTTCACATACGACAGGTCAGGACGTAGGATTAGTAGTCAAAGGAGGTGTTCTACAGTTTATGTGGCATTAGAGGTTTTCGTTCAAGAACTTGAACATCTGTTTCTTAAATTGTTTCGCTAATTGGAGGTCTTTTCACTAATTTTTATGGATGACAACCGAGATGAACATAAGCATTTGGTTTTGTTGACCGCTTTTTCCTTTTCTATACTATATCGCGCCATTTGGGCCTCATATGTATAGAGTAGTGGAATATTTTTATAGTGGATGCTTTCCGTAGATTTTACGGCCGGAGATGCACCTGATACTGTATTAATTCCCCTTCTCCCCTCTACCACACGTGGTTTTTGGAATTTTTTTATGCCCTGAACTCAGATAGAAGGAAATAGAACTTTAGCTTAATTTCAACTAAATCTGGGAATTAAATAATTCTGAAAAAAACGGCGTCTTTTGAAGGAAGCATTGTTTGCAGCAAATATACGTCAAAATCCGTTGTTTTGACAGTCACTACTATGACACTGCCGGCAGATCGGATGACGCCAAGCGAAACATATTGTTTGGTTACAGCATATTTTAACCATAGACTGTAGCCTTCAGATTTAGCAATGGCAAGGGTGCCATCATAATGGCAGAAAATATTCAGTCACAAGGCCACATCCCGCTAAAGGTCCAAGAAGGGTGACTAATTGTTTCAACCGTTGGCACTAATAATGGGATGTTATGCGGGGATCAGTGTACAATACATTTTGCTTCCTTTAAAATTTTAGAATATTGGGAAGGCAGCAAGACAAGAATACGAATTTCGATGAATCACGAGTTTCAAGATAAATACACTCTAATAGACACCGAATTTACAATGCAAATGAACTTCCATAAACAACCTACGAATTGTACCGCAAACAGACAAGGCAAGGAATCCTGGTAGAAAAATATATTAGCCGTTTTTTCCAGCAAATGCGTACTCAGATGCGTTCATACCACCTTACGGATGAAGTCTACAACAGCACTCCATGTTAACACACAAACCGTCACATGCCAGCTTTCTCGGACACGCTGCTCTAGTTCCCGATTCTCACGACACGTGGCGTATCAACCTTGAGCAAGATAAACGGATAATTCGAAGCGCGAGACCGCTATCTGAACCGGGCGGCGGAGAAAAGCTCACCAGAAAACCGGTAGATGGGGAGGGAAGCTCACCGACCTTTGAGCGGATGCAAAGAAAAGCTAACCTTTTGTTATATTTTTTTCTTATCTTAGTGGATTGTGCGTCACGCGTGGTAATTTAACGCAATTAGAATTCGTCCCTTCATTAAAAATAATTGTCCTCTTTTTTAAATATTCCTGAAGTAGATTGGGCATATTTACTAATTCCTCAGAAATTAGTAATCCCCCATTCAGTTATGACTAACGCCGCAAATATAAAATCAGAACATCGGACACCCGTAAAAAAGACAACAATCAATTGACAGCTTGACAGTGCGCCGTCGGTAGCTCTGTCAGATAAAGAGGTTTGTTTTTTGCGAGCTAATATGAATAGCGGTGTGTAAACCGTTTCAGCTACGAAGATTGTGTGGTGCCGGATATATAAGTAGGTGTTTGTTGATGTAATCAGTGTCAGCTACGCTGTTTTCTTTGTATTATTTTCACGAATAAAACTTCAGTTGCGAAAACAGCTTCGTCCTGTCCTCTTTATTGTCTTCACTCCGTCTTCGTCGTTTGTGCGGTTTTCATCATGTATAACGTTTACCAACTCGCCCGATTCGCTAGCTTAAAGAAGACTAGTCTTTATATAGGTCACGAGTAACAACAGTGAGTGTGCAGCTCTGAAGGTCATGTGTGGCTTGCCGTAGAATGGCACTATAACACAAAGGCAACGTGTGGAAACACCAACACGAACGTCTCGAAAACGTGCATGTCCGTGGAAGAAAGGAACTTCGATATCCTACTCCCGTTCTATCCTGTTTTCAAAGGTTAACAAAAGCTTCAAAGTGACTTTCGGGCACCACGTTGATGCGCATGCACTTTCGAATTTTCGGCATTTACAGTTTTGCTTTTAAGATTTTAGGCACACATTATTACGTTTCCATACTTTTCCCTGCTCTTCAGGTTCATGAAGTTTCCAGTTAGGCTTTCGTTGCCTAGAGAGTAAACCAGAAAAAACACTCGCCAGCAAATATTAATTTGGGAGCAATATACCCAATAAGCTTAACCAATATTACAAAAAAGGACGTATTCTTTTTTTTCAAAGCTGACGAATTTTAATGATAATAAATTTATATATGTTACGCATGATCCAACAGCCTGTATATGAACAGAAGAAAACAAAAATCGGTGAACTTTTCTCCGTATACGCTCAATTGCCGGTAAGCTTTTCTCCGCATCCGCCGGTTTTGCGGTTAGCTTTTCTCCGGTGAGCGTTTCCCCAGGATTCATCTGAACCTCATCGCCTGTGCATCCCTCCGGCCTCCCAATCTTTCACCTTTTGCGTCTGGCTACCGCTTTCTGAGATCGAATGCTACATCACCTGTAACCGGCATTCAAGCATAAAGGAAACATTTTCTCGTCGTGACCAGTTATTGAGCTTTCCCATTATGCACAACAAAAATGCGTGAACCTTGTTTCTGGTTTGGTACTAAGCTGAGTATGTAGCAATAAAGGCGTGAGTTTTATGTTGTAAAACCCGAACTGTGCCTACTGCCGATTATAGTTAGGGTTCCGTGTTTCCGGTATATACCAGTAAACACCGAATATTAACACCCGGGGCACTTTCCTCTAAATTGGTGAAAACCTAGAAACCCCGAATTTAAATTGTCATTGAAAAAAGAAAAAAACACCAGCTTTATGGAACGAAATCTTCTACCCTACTTTAACTTTTTCTCGTTGACCCGGAACACAGCCGCATTGAACTGTCCTTGGGTTGTTCCTTTCTATCGAAACCACATTCCTCGGACCGTTTTCCCTTCCTTTATTTTCACTAGCATTACTGGAGAAAATATATGTACAGTGGCGTACCAACTTGTTTTTGAGTGTGGGGGGGGGGGGGGGGGGGCAAACCAGAACCCCCCCCCCCCCCCCTTAGGGCCGGGCGGCGTATTTCAAGCGTGCAGGCGATAGACCCCCTAGCAGCGATGCCCAGGCCGGATTGGCTGCTCGACAACGCGCGGGAATTTAAATTTCGGATTCGGATGGCGCGTGTATCACTCGGGAGCGCGTCAAAAATATTTTCTTACAAGTTTCGAGAAACGGATGTTGTGGTTCCCGAAAGAACTTCCGACCTGACAATTAGCTGCCTCACAAGAATGTGACATAATCCAAGACTCATTCGATTGAACGAAACAAATTGGATCGCCTCATGGGTTCATATGTCGACTTCCGTATAAACGTCGCAAACGTCCTATTGAACATATTAACCGTCACCTGCGAACACTATATGATCTGAACTGAAGGAGGTACATAAGTTTTGACAGCAAGAAGATGTTACACACAGCAACTCGACCGAAGATTGATAGATATCTTATATTCCTCATGCGAGCAGCCGATTTAACTTTAGTTCCGACACTGTCCCACGTTGACTTGGGGTTGTCCATAGGACGCAGGGGAACACCCAAAAGCTCTGATTTCTGAGTTGACCTTGTGATGTCCACATATCTAGACGGCGTCGTTCCCCACATCCCGCACCACGAGCCAGAATTTTTTTTCCTGTTTACTGCGGCCCCAGACGTCGCACAGAAGTCTGAAACACGTCATGGCTTCTTGTAGGCTAGGCTTATCAGAACACACAAGCACCAGGTCGTCCGCGTAAGCTAGAATTTTCACTTCACAGTTGTGGAGTCGGAACCATTGCACCTTTCTGTTGTTCATGATATCTCTACAAAGTGGTTTCAAATATAGGTCAAACAGTAGTGGTGAGAGGGGACACCCTTGACGTAATGAGCGTTGTACTTGAATCGGTCTTGAAAGAGATCCGTTAATAATTATCTGTGTCCTTATGTCTTTATAACAAAGCTGTGCATGTGTCTCGATTTTATTGTCTACCTGGATATGCTTCAAGATAGAAAAAGAAATGCATGTTCTACTCTATCAAAGGCCTTTGCCAGCTCAATCTGTAAGATAGCGGCTGCTTCGTTTTTTGTTGCCATAGTTCTAAAATTGACCGTACAATCTGCAGTTTTGTTTGAATATTTCTTCCTTTTACGGAGCAAGTTTGGTGGTCGCCAACGATTTCAGATATCACACTATGTAGTCGACCCGCAATTAGTCTGGCGGAGATTTCGTAGTCGCAGTTCAGAAGGCTAATTGGTCTGTATCCTTCAACCTGTTGTAGCTTGTTAGGATCTTTTGACTTCGGGATTAGTATCATGTGTGCCTTTCTGAACGATGGTGGTAAGGAACCATTTTCGTAACACTCGCTGAACACACGAAGAATTGGCGCAAGTTCCTCTTTCCACTTTTTGTAGAAACTGGCCGGTAGTCCGTCCGGGCCTGGAGCCTTTTTGCTTTTAATGTTAAGAATATTTGTTTCAATTTCCAAAGCGTTGAAATCGCCGTTTAAACTTCTTGTCGTCTCAGTATGGAGGGTTAGCAGCCCAGATATTATTTCGTCCATTCTTTGGTGTGTAAGTTTAAACTTTCGCGCAAAGGTATCCTCGTAATAGGATACAAACGCATCTTGAATATCGTTGTCTTTTGAGAATTCTTTTCCATTTTGCCGTACGAGTGAAATCAACTTTTTTTTAAGTACTCCCGTTCCACGTGCAGATAGCAATTTGTTGGTTTGTTCTGCTTCGATGACTTGCAGAGTTTGCGTCCTCACAGCAGCCCTCTCGTACCGTCTCGCGTCGTGCTCTTCAAATTGTTTTTTTTTTTTAGGTTTTTAATGTCGTTTTTGTATTCTCCGGGATGTAGGCACTCCAGATGGTACAGGTACAAAATATCTTCGCTCAAGCGCCTTTCTTGTGTTTTTTTTCATAAAATCGTACAACTGAGGATGTTTTCATTGCTATATCTTTTACCCGGAGTTTGAAACATTTTTCATTGCTGGCACCACCCATTCTTTGTCCGTCCCAGTTCTTTTAGTAGCTTTCCTATGTTTCATTTAAGTCATCATTATCAAGTAGTACTTTCATTCCTTTTCCAGACTGACCATGATTGACACTTTTGTTTTATCGGACACTTTCTCAGACCTATGGTCACCGTCACCATGCAATGGTCAGAAAAGGACGCAGGAAATACTTTATAATCGCTCAGGCTATTTCGGACTGATCCAGAAATATAAATTCGGTCTAACAGTGCGTGGGGCGACCCTTGGAAGTGCGTACATCTTAGAGTATTATCTGTTGTCGCTGAATCTAACAAATCGCAATCGCAAACAATCGCTCTTAGAATATCTGCGCTGCGATCTACAATCTTTTTGGCAGGTGTTCTGTCCTTGAAATGCAGTACGCAGTTAAAATCCCTGAGGAAAATTACGTTAAACCTTGTGTCAGAATGGATTCGCACTTGATCGAACAAGTTTTTTCTTTGCACTGCCTCGTTGTAGGCATACAAAACAATTGTGCGCCAAGGTAGATTATCGATAAGCATGATAGCGACCAGAAGTCTTCCTGCGTATGTGTCTTCGTGGACGCTGCACATTTCATATAGAAGATTTTTTTAAAACAATATAGCGCATCCAGCGGAGTAATCAATTGCTGGACAGTTAAATACGTCATATGTTTCATTCACTGCACGGTTAATCGAGAACAAGGCGTTGTTATTCGATACTTTTGTTTTTTGTAATGCAACTATATCAGAGTTGTAGTTCTCTAAAAAACGAAATAGTTGGTACTACGTTTTAGGTGAATTGATTCCACGGACATTAAGTGTAGAAATACAAAATGAACCTATCTCTGTGGTGCCACTGGTTTCGCTAGTCGTGCTTGGGGTTGGTGTCAGACCGCGTTGAAATGGACTTCGTCTTGTCCTTAAACTTAGACTTCCCCCTCTGCTCTTAAAGTTCCAGGCTTATCTGTGGCTCTTGCAGCACAGGGAACATTTCTTCAAAACCTTCAGGCTCCAAGATCACTTGCTCCTCAGTCGAGCTCAGCTTGACTTTTTTGCAATGCCTGGCATCCTTCCCCACATCTCCCAAGGTTTTGGTGTCTGCAAGTGCTGTTTCCTTGTGTCCTTGCCCTTGTTTGTTGGAGCGACAATTCCTTGGCTCTGAGGCAAATCATGCGTTGAGCTTGCACCGTTATCCACTATCTGATTTTGTTCAGTAGCTCTCGGTTCTGGATAATCAAGGTTTAGATCTACCTCCCTGCTGTGCACGTCTGGGGAGTCTTCAGGTGAAGTGTCAAACTTTTCTATCTCTTCTACATTAATGATTAGTTCGCTGTCATCGGTTGTCTGCTATGTATTTCCTAGCAGCTTCGAGGCGTAAGTAACAACGCACTCCTAAATCTGTTTGTCCATATCTCGAGCATTGGTTGCATCATGGTGTGTGGCACTGCCTGTGAATGTGGCCGATTGCTTTGCAACGTTAGCAGAGAGGGTTTTTTCCAGAAATTACCACTACTGTCTTTACCCCATAGATGTTCAGGATGTGTGATACCCTGTCCACACTGAGGTGTTCTTTGAGAACCAGTGTCACTATTCGTGTTAACGTCTCCGTTTCTTCGAAATCTGAGAATTGCCATCTTTTTTTGTTTTAATATCCTAGACATCACCGAAAGGCTCAAGAACCTTCTTGATCTCTGTCTGGCAAAGATATCGGAAGCCACAGAAGCTTCAATTTAATTTCTTTTTGCATAGGTCGATGACCACACATTTTCTTCCTTTACCTGAAGCTCCTCGCATGCCTTGACTTTACACTTGGCTGCTCCATTGGCAAAGGTGGCCATCGAGACGTGGCTCATTTGGTAGGGGCCCAAGCCAAGGAGGTCTTTGCGCTCAATGATCGAAAAGAGGGTTTCCTTGAAATCAGTGGCTTTGTACGGACGTCCAGGGATGTCAGCAGGCAGAAAGAGAGAATTTGTATCGAGCATACTTGATGGTAGACCAGGAATTGAGCTCATCTTCCGTCGTTCTTGTACGTCTTGGTGTGAACGTTACGGCATTCGGGACGAACCAGGGCCCCAAAATTTCGCTGCCGTTTAGGACGAGCAGAAAAGCAGTGTTTCTTTGCAGACACTTCGTCGTCTTCCCTAAGCTACGCTACCACTCCGGGAACTCGTTGTAACTGCTGCTTATGCTGACAGCGGCGGCAGCGTATCTCTCCACGAGCCAGCCAATCCGGCGTGAGCGCCGTTGCTAGGGTGTGTATCGCCTGCGCGTTAACAATATGTGGCCGGGCGGCGGTTACCTTAGTATCCCTTGGGCGCCGCCGGCCAGTGTTTGCCCTGCCCAGTTCGGCTGTTTCAGGGGGGGGGGGGGGCAAACACATGCGTTGCCCCCCCACTCTGAGAACTGGGGGAAAGCGCCCCCTTGCCCCCCCCCCCCCCCCCCCGGTTGGTACGCCCATGTATATTTATACTTATAAATTATAATATTTTCTCCAGTTAAGCACACAGTCGCTTTACAACACAAGGCCGATAGACACCGATTTATCTCCGGCATTGAAATTAGACACCAAAAAATACCGATTCGAAGGGAAAATATAAATGCCAATAAATAACCTCCGAACTTGAAGAAAAATAAATACCGAAAGAACAAAACCCTGTTTATAGTATATACTTCATGAACAGTATAGGATCAGACTTTCACGCTTTTTTTCGCGCGCTTTCGAGTTTTACACTCGTTCTTGTTGGCCAACGAGGGCTCGAACTATAAAAAGAAAAGGCTCATATCCCGACCTAGGCGCTTCTTGCAACGTTGAGAGTGTAGGAGCCACAAAGATAGGAAAACATCGGATTTATTGGCACTTTTCATATACCTCTCGATTACACCCAAACTAGAGTACCCAAGCTGTGTGTAGTGAGGAGGTCACTGGGAATCTCCACTATGGGAGGCTGGGTGGCGCATTGAACAGACAGGTATGAAGCCACCGGAAGTAAGCGACTTGTCCCGGAAGCAAGCGCTTGACAGGCTTTTCATCTCATCCGAGTGCTAGATCGAACAGCGTTCATGGCGCTGGAGTTTTTTTTTTTTTTTTTTTTGTCATCCCAAAATAGCCTGTTTGTTGCGGAGTAACAGCGCACACGTACCAGACTAGTCTCCCGGGAAGCCATTCGATGTGAAAATTTTGAGATTCTAGTTGATCAAGTGTGGGTATGTTCCACGTGCAAATGCCTTATTCTCAGGATTGAATTCAGAACGGAAGTATTAAAACCCAATCGAAGACACAAAAAAGCATGGACCAAATTATCGACTGAATGCGCTAGGAAGCCCAGCAGACGCCCGACTTCCGGGACAAGCATCGAACTTCCGGTGGCTTCACTTGCGCCAGGCTCGGAGAGCAGTTATGCGTCATCCAGCCCTTTGTAGTGGAGATCAGTGCAGGAGGGGCTAAAGTACGCAGTGAGGGACACTGTCGTTAGCAGGCGTTCTATGAGTGACTCAGATCATAAAACTGAAGGGAATAACATCCCGCTTTTTTACTTCGTATCACTAATTAAACTTGCATTCACAAACGTTTGTTTTGCGCGCACAATAGCCGATGCGGTAGTCTGATCCAACGTCATTCGATCAACTCAGTTGGAGAGCGTGATTTTTTCTCGCAGCCCTCAGCCACGCTAACGCTGTTCGAGGCGCTAACCTTGTTGCTCGCTGCGGCGCATCTTGCAACTGAAGTTCAAATCAGGACAGCCGCGAGCAAGAAGGATGACGCTTCAAACAGCATTTCCTATAGTCTAGGGGTTATCCGCGGAAACTAACGTGTGTCAGCGCGTGTCTTAGAAGGGATCACGCTCTCTGTGGGAGTTTGACAATTGACTTGATCGAGTCAACGTTACTCGATCAACTCAGTTGGCAAACTCCTACGGAAAGCGTGATCCCTTCTCGTACCGGTCAGTCGGGCTAACGCTGTTCGAAGCTCCAACCTTCTTGCTCGCTGCTGCGCGTCTTGCAACAGCAGTTCAAAACACGACCCCAGCGGGCAAGAAGGATGACTCTTCAAACAGTTGTTTGAACTTCAGATTGGGTGAGTTGGTTCTTCATGTTGGTCGACGTTGCACATCACTCAAAAAACTGTCACTCACGCTTTCACACACACAGGGAACAAACCTCTCACACAGTGCTCACTATCAACTGTGTATTGCGGGATTAATTTCTGCTTCTACTTCTACTTGAATTTTAGACGATTTCCAAAAAGAAAAAGACGAAAATAAAAGGCAAATCATTCCTTCTAACGCTTACATCATACGACTAGGGGACAAATCTGTTAGTACGCCGTCCATAATATTGTGAAAAGAGATAGATTATTTTTGCCGCAAATTTCCTAAGCGTTAAAAGGGAATTTTGGGCCTTTTATTTTTCGTCTTTTTTATTTGAAAATTGTTTTAAATTGAAGCAGAAGTAGAAGTAGAAGTAGAGGTAAATCACGCAATACAAAGTTGAGAGTGAGCGCTGTGTGAGAGGTTTATTCCTTGTGCGTGTGAAAGCGTGAGTGACAGTTTTTTTTAGTATGCTGCAACATCGACTAGATTCAAACAGCATTTTCGAGTCCAGGGGCTATCAGCGGAAACTGATGTGTGTCAGCGCGTGTCTTAGGAATTATCACGCCAGGCACGTAGCCAGGGGGAAGGGGCCCATGGGCCCGCCCCCCCCCCCCCCTGAAATCTTTCATTTTGCTGGGACCTCCTCTCCCCCGTCCCGCTCATACAGCATTTTGTCATGGGCGGGCCCCTCTCGAAACAAACTCCTGGCTACGTGTCTGTATCACGCTCTCTGTGGGAGTTTACCAACTGAATTGATCGAGTAACATTGCTCTGATCCCCCATGCGTTTCGCAAGGGGTTTATAAATATAGATGGACTCAGCGAGAGGACCGAAACTTTTCTGTGTTACGCTGACAAGGCTAGGGTAGCTTTCAGAACACTAACAAGCCAAAACGCAAGGGCTTCTGGGATCATGCATTGCGAGATGCCGGCATGGCAACCATTGCTAGCATGCTGGCGACTCCATCAGCAGCGCGAGGCTGCAGAATTGAAGAATTTACACCTTGGAAGAGTAACCCAGAGTATAGATCTTTCGAACAATCGCCTTCAGCGAGAAAAAGGAGACAGAGAAAGATTATTTATAACGACGCTTAGTCCACTTCAGCTATATGTCTACTGCGGTAATCAGGCAGCTGCAGTGGCGATGTACAGACGGCCGCGGCCATGTGTACATCGCCGCGGCCGATTCCATTTTGGTGGCGACGGATTTGCTGTAAGCACACTTGGGAAGTCATCCGTTACTAGTAACGGATTACTTGTAATCCATTACCTTTTCAAGTAATTTTGTAATTGCCACGTTACCTTTTTTCGGAAGTAATCTGTAATGTAATTTCGTTACAAAATATTGGTAACGGATTACTTTAATTACTCGTTAATTTTTAAAAATAGGAGTATAATACAATGACAGGAGCAATACAAGCAGAAATCCAGCAGCAATGAAGAGAGCGAGTGCAAGAAAATAAAACATCAAGAGGATGAGAATAGTTAAAAAGAAAACACGATTTTTTTGTATGACCGGTAACTAGAACCACTAGAAAAACGGGCAAGGCATGTACAAATATACGAATGACACATATCAAGTAAGACAATGCCGAGTAGGCTCTCCGTCGCCTTCCATCGTGTTTTTCTTCTTCTCCCGGGATGGAGAAAACTCTTCGTGTTTATTTGTTTTTTGTCTTTTACCCCGTTTCACCCTTTCCAACTCCTTCGACGTCTACTGCCACCTGCAAATACATCAAACGCGGATCCGTACCCCCTCGATTGCGGGTTCGCAACTAGCGAACAGATGATGTAGCCTCGTGCGAGGGGGACGAATTCTCCTTGTCTTTGATGTGCGCTACGTTATTCTAGCACGCTCTTGAGGCACGACTGAAAAGTGCCCGGCGCGAGGCTAAGAGCATCGTCTTCGAGGGTACGGACGATACTCCTTTTGGTTTACTTGTCTGGGCATGGTGGTCAAGTCCACCCTTCACTTTTATGTCAACTGTCAACATAAAGGGTGGGGAGGGGGTGGGGGGGCGAGTTAGGCCATCTAAGGAGTGCTGACAGAGAGAGAGAGAACGCGTAAAAGTGGTGTGATCCTCTATTGTTTCGTGAGACCGATGGCCGCCACTTCTCTCGCTCTCTATGCCCCCCCCCCCCCTCCCCCGGCCTCCACGAATATTGGTATGGAAGTGAGAACCGATGAATGATCAATTAGCCGTAACCGCCATTTTTTCTCTGAGTTGTCGAGTTTTCGGTCATGGAGTGTCTGCCGTCTCCATGGCCATCTCTTAATGAGATTTTCAAAATTTAGGGCATTAACGAGAACGGAAACCTTGTGGACGCCGAGGGTGAAAGACGAGGCAGAGGGCACGTTACAGGCGGTCGGCGGAGAAGTCACGAGCTGGAGCGAGAGAGTGCGTGCTGAGCGAGGCTGGAGCTGGGCAGGATCGACGGTCCCGGGCTGCATGGCCTGGCCCATGGCGAACCCCGGAGCGGTCCACCAGCGAGGTCTGGAGCAAGACCAGTGGAAACGGCGAGCCCTGGCCATCTGGCCTAGGCCACAACGATCCCAGGGTGGTTCCGCAGCGAGACTCGGGCAGTGATAGACCGGGACAGCCAGCCTACGCAGCCCTGGCGTGGGAAGGGCGATCCGCAGGCCTGGACACAGACTCCGACTGTGAGCTCTGATCGGCGGGTGACAACAAGGGTTGGCGGGCCTGGACTGCCGGCTCACGACGGCGGGCAACCGTGAGGTACAGTAAACCCATTCGCTGTCTTCTCGTTGTTATGCCACTCCCTGGGTGACGGGCGGAGCGCATACCGATCGGGCTGCGACTATTAGTAGAGCGACCTCCATAAAGAACCCCCCATTAAAATGGCGCATCCAACGTGGGGCCCGTTTGGTATGCCTCTGCTTCTAGTCGTCCCCAGAGAGACCCACGGATACGTTGAGCGGGTTGTTCACTAACTCTAACGATGCTCGTTGAGACAAAGTATGTTGGAATTTTGGCGACTTGTCTCACAGCAGAGTTCAGCAGAGTTCAGCAGGTGTCTCCTCGAATCGAGTACTCAAAGGGCTCAAAGAACTACGTTGCGGATGCGCTTTCTCGGATACCCCAGAATAATGGTTGGCAGGAGACGAGGAGCGCGGTTAAGATGTAAGAAAGTCTTCTTCAGAGGCAGAGGAGAGGCACGGCATGTTCGCTGGAAGGTAGGATAACGACTGGCAGGGAGGGAAACAGCCAGGACTTATTGCAGATTTAGGATTTAGGCTTGGGGTGATGCGGTAGGCAAGTAAGCGCTGTCGAGGCCCGGGGTGCAGATGGGGTTTTGTCAGTGGGTGTCGGAAAGATTGCGGGAATTGCAGTCGACACCGCGAACACTGGCGGACGAGATCGTCAGCGGGTGTCGGGTAAACTGGCAGAAATTGCGGTTGACACCGAGAAGGCTGGCAGGCGAGTTAATGAGCACTATGATTTGTAACTGCTGGGCCAAGACGGCTAGTTGCTTCGCGTAACTCCAACAATCGATGAAGGGCAGATGTAGGTACGACTCTCCCTTGAGGGGGGCCGTTCCAAGAAAGCTACAGAATGATTTATATGATTCTTTCTCGTCTTCACCCTGGCCGGTCGTGGCAGTGACAGCAAGACCTTTAATAAGTTATGTCGCGTCAAGACGTGGCCGGTGATGACGCGGTAGACATTTAGGTGGCTTGTAGCTGTCCAGCTTGCCTGGAGGCATGAACGGTTTAAGCACGCTTGCTCGCTGAGCTGCCGCCCCCTCTGAGGACCGATCAGTCCCTGAGCTCGTATACACGTGGACGGAACGGGACACTGACGCTTACATCGGGTAGCACATGGTATAAGTAGCCGTTGCGGAACGCGGGTATCGTATATGGTCATCCCTCCACAGCCTTTGGATCCTTTCGCTTGCAGCAAAAGATGGACTAGGTTTACACCATCGTTACCGGTTCTAAAGCAAACTCACGCTTTGAGCAACGCAGCTAGTGGTTTTGCCGCATCACTTGCTCCAAGGTGAGAAGGGCACCCGAGGTATAAAGATGCGAGCGTCGTGTCTTACTTCTAAGCTTACTCGGAGAGATACAAACGAGGAGGCTTGCCGGTTCACATCGCTGACTTGAAAGCATACTACCGTTGTCGCGATGGGGAAGACGTATAAGGCTTGCGGTAGGACAAAATAAGTCCCCTTTTCACAGCGACCCAGGAGCGAGCTCTGGAATGCAGACTGGCCGAGTTAGTCGCATGGTATATACGAACCCGTCGGACAAGCGATTTGGCGGTGGAGGCTATGGCCACTGCCACAATCTGCGGCAGAGTATTTGTTCGTTGTGTGTTGTTTTAACACTTTGTTCTGCGCAGAATAGCTTCTTGGAAAGACGGCCATAGACGGCGTAACCCAGGAAGCCCACCGGGAGGGAAGACGGGCCCATTCGTTTTCCCAAGTGCTCAGGGTGGCTGACAGTTGTTCGGCCTGACGAGCGGTTCAGGCGGGCAGTTCTAAGCCCACTGCGACCTCTAAGCGGAACGGGGCTGGTCCGTCCGCGTCCGCCAGACCAGCTTAGAGCAGGCCCCTGCTGCATCGCGGTGAGTGGGACAGCGAGCGACGGACAGGTCGCATTGCCTGCCGGCTTCGCTAGCCACCACCACCTACGCCGCTTTCGAACGCTGCAACGTGGCCACTCCGGCAACAGCAACAGCGGCCACCCATGAAGCCCAGCGGCTCCCTGAGGCCCAGGAAGTCCCCCGAAGTCCGGGCCTTGAGAGGGGGTGGGGGGGGGGAGAGTGTGGGAGCGGAGGGTGAAAGACGAGGCAGAGGGCACGTGACAGGCGGTCGGCGGAGAAGTCATGAGCTGGCGCGAGAGAGTGCGTGCTGAGCGAGGCCGGAGCTGGACAGGAACGACGGAGCCGGGCTGCCTGGCCTGGCCCATGGCGAACCCCGGAGCGGTCCACCAGTGAGGTCTGGAGCAAGACCGGTGAAAACGGCGAGCCCTGGCCATCTGGCCTAGGCCACGACGATCCCGGGGTAGTTCCACAGCGAGACTCGGGCTGTGATAGCCCTGGACAGCTAGCCTACGCAGCGCTGGCGTGGGAAACGCGATCCGCAGGCCTTGGCACGGACTCCGACTGCGAGCTCTGATCGAAGGGCGACAACCAGCGTCGGCGGGCCCGGACTGCCGGCTCTCGACAACGGGCAACCGGGAGGTACAATAAACATTCGCTGTCTTCTCGTTGTGTTATGTCACTCCCTGGGTGACGAGCAAAACGCATACCGATCGGGCGGCGATTATTAGTAGAGCGGCCTCCAAAAAGAAACCCACAACCTAGAGTTTCAGTGCATACTTTGCTGCTTAGAAACACACATTGTCATCAGCAAGAACAACAAACTCTAATCTACGGAAGCACATCAAGGTAAGCTGGGACACCTGCATTCTGCATTGGCTATACATTGTATCGTCAGAACCATGTTTTTCTTTTCTTGCGAATAACAAGCGAAACACCCGAGTAAAAAGGGAGCTTTCGCATATAGCTCCTTTAGCTTCGAATCTTGCAGCGGAGGTAGACGCTGCTGGTGAGCGTGCGCTCCGCTAGCTTTGTCTGCACAATTACAGAGATCATCTGCGGAGGCCGTAAGCTAGCGGGACGGCGGGTGCGGTTGCAGCTTTCGTTGCCTTGTCAGCTTACAGATGAACAGAGTGCACCTACACTCTACACTCTTTCTCTTAAATACAATATTTTATTTATACAAAAATTACCATAATCCGGGCGCATGAGAAATGAAAACTAGTGTTGCAGAACATTTTCGAAAAAATACCAAAATTGTTTCTATTCTTTACAAGATAAGTGTACGGAAAAAGTAACGTGAACGTAATTTGTAACGTAACGAGCAAAGTAATCCGTTTCTTTAAACAAAAGTAATTTGTAACGGTAATCCATCACATTTGGGGCTCGGTAATTTGTAATTGTAATCCCTCACATTTGTCAAGTAACTAGCACAAGTCTGGCTGTAAGCGTGAAGTAGGCCTTGTTTAGGGGGTGGTCCACGGCAGCCATCTTGATTCTGGTGCGTTTTATTTTATTACGTTGCTTAGAAGGCAGCAGAACTGTCATTTTTACACGCATTTTCTAATATTGGTCGGTAATTATAACCAACGTTATTGAGATAATTTATTTATGTGATCAGAAATTAGAATTTAGAAGTCGATACGGATCAGAGATTTCTCGTTTACTAAAAGTTAGGATTACCATTTAGAGCGCAGCTGTTACGCGCCCGTTTCCGGCTTGAGCGCGGTCGCCGTCGGCGTCGGCGTAATCGCGCGTGAATCATATGACGTTTCCCCACTAAAGGTAATATGACGTTTCCCCACTAAAGGTAGCGGGACAAATATTTTTGTTAGCTTTAGCGGGGACATGTTTCCGCTAAACCTTACGGGAAAATTTTCCCGTTAGATTTAACGGGTTAAGATTCCCCGCTAAATTTAGCGGGGAAAGTAATGTCCCGTTCCCTGTACACCAATTCAGTTTCCCCGCTAAATTCAGAGTGAAAAGTTTCGCTAAATTTCACGCTAAATATAGCGGGAATATTTCCCTCCTAAACTTAGCGAGGACATTTTCGCTAAATTTAGCGGGAAATTTAGCGAAAATTTCTGCTAAATGTAAGGGGAGCAGAAGAGTATTTGGGAGGGTACGGAGGAGAAAGAAGGGCATACACTCCCCTCCGTACCGTCCCCCTCTTTTCCTTAAGAGCTGGGCTCTAATTCGGCATTACAAAATATTGTAAACGTCATTAATTTTTTTTTTCATTCATATAGTCACGGCTGTGTTCTGTTTTTTATAAAGCCCTTTCTGCGATTTCAATTACTAAAATAGGCTTAGAAAATCAAACTACCTTGTTTAAATAATGTTTGAAATCTTTAATATTGTTTTAAAATTGAAGCCGCAAAAAAAAAGAAAGAAAAAGCTCAGTACAAAACAAGCCCACAGCTGTGACGGTATGATTAAAAAAGATGGTAATCATAACTCTATGAATAAAGGAATAATCTGCGATCCGGTACGCGATTTCTAAATTTCTAATTCTCTGATCACGTAAATTAGTTATGTGAATCAAATTTGTTGTAATTGAAAAAATGCGTGCCAAACGACAGCTCTGTAGCTGCTTTCTATGTGCCGTAAAAAATAAAACGTTAAACAGCAACAATAAAGACGGAGAAAGTGGGACCGCCGCCTTAGCGTGTCCTCATTCTGACACATCTTTCTGCCACAGAATACAGTGCGCTGCACCTGTGCATAGAACCAAATGACTCGGCTTTTCTTTGGGGCGATAACCATTGGAACGGTGAATATGCTCCTAGGCAAAACATTCCGTAGCAGCCACCAGAATTGAAATACAATTACCCAAGTCCAAGTTAGTTTATCTGATTAAAGTAATCGTAGCGTGATATAAGATGTTATGAATAGGGTTCAGGATCATGATGAAATAAACTTGAGGCTGGGGGATTCTATTGTTTGTTCTCTAGACCTATGGTGCTTCTCATTCACACCCCAGACTCTGGTATTATTCATCATGGTTAGTAATCACCAGCTCGCCTGCACGTTAACTGTGGTTTAGAAATGTCCGTCTAAGGTAAAGACAAGTATGCCCCTTTAAAATAAGCGCTTACATCGGCTATGAGTCATTAGGTTGTAGATTTATTATGTTTGTGTTGCTTACACTGCATGTTGTACAGTAGCAGGCGATATGAGAGGGAACAGCACTACGCGGTTTTGACGATTGTCATGTATGGCATCTTTGAATCACGCACAATCTCGAACAATCATAGAGACAGAGAAAGAGAGAGAGAGAGAGAGAGCTTCTATATTTTTATTGTGCTTTATATGCAAGTATGTAAACGACATCCTAAGTGCTATCTATTATTCGTCGCTCCAGCCTTTGTAAAAATTCCCAAACATGCCTCCGCGAACAACTGACACCAACTAGATTTTTGTTTTCTGAATAGCATTTCTTAGGTATCGCTTCTCAATAATAAGAAGTGTCGAGCAATTGGTTGCCTTCCATAATATGCAAAGTGTGTGCACTGGTACTAAAAATTGAATTATGAAACAAATAAAATTTTTACTTTTTCTTTAATTTCAGTACGCTGTATATAAAAAAGTAATTTTAACTTTTGTTTTATTTTTCTCGCGTAGCGTTTTTTTTACCTTGCACCATTCTTTTAGTCAGCATACATTTAGTTCTAGTTATTTTTTATAGTTACAGTTTCACGCTTGTAAGTATGCTAAAAAGCAGCAAACACCAATGGTGGGATCCTGTGGATTGAAGCGGCCTCGAGGTTAAAAGCTCAAGCTGTGTATTTCGCATCGCGATACATCAAACCTTTGGAAATGATTAGAAGGAATTTGTGAATTTACAACTTGGTCATCGAATAGCCACGTACCCGTTCTTATGCGATGCGCCTTGGAAAAGTGTGTTTTGTCAAAGTGTTGCTCTCTAATATTCGCGGACCTAGATAAGCAAGCAGCTCCAAATGTGCTAGATTCAAACCCGATCGTTGAGGGTCTCGTGCTAGCTGGCACTTTAGCACCAAATCTTCGATCGCGTGGTGGACAGCGCATAAAGCTGAAGTTTGAGGGCCTAAAAGCACGTCCTTGGGGTCGCGAATGGTTTAGAGTTCGTATTTCTGAACATGTAAGTGCCCATGGTGCCACAGGGCATGTCCTTCGCGGCACACTTTGTACCGCCAAATGTACGTGACGGTTCCCAAAATGGGGACGTGCACACGTCGAGTCCTGTCAAGAGGTTTCCACACCGACCTCCCCGAGCGGATAGGCTCCCCGCGTCAAGTCAAAACGCGAGCCGGATACGCCTATTTTGCCCATTTCCGCCCGCGTTCCGCGTTTTGACGCAAAGAGAATTCTCAGTATTTGCAAACTTAACGTACACTGACACATTCAAAGCCCAATAGATAGATACAATGTACGTGTTTCTGACCCTATATAACAGTTGCTTATGTTTGGAATCCAGGGGAGAAATTGTGATGTAAACATCTGATTATTATATAGTTATATTATAACTTCCACATTCTTAGTCAATATGCTGTCACGAACGCATAGTACAGATCTGTTTTTCGACTAGCCTTTGTAAAGATAGCTTAGCCGCAAGCGCCTTTAGTGCACTGCGGACCGCTAACTTTACAGGGGCACAAAGCGCGTCGAATTTGGTAAATTTCGAGGAATAAAAAGTATTATTTAAAATACCGAAATGTTAACTGCGGCGTGTGGTTTGAGTCGGTAGCTATTATATTCCTCGGGAATATTACGAGTCCTCATTTTAGTGAGACGAAATTCAAAATTTTGTCAAAGTGGCTAATAGGACCCAATCCAAAAATAGTATGTCGGGCACAGGAACAAAAAGTATACAATCCCGAGGTTCAAGTACGTTTTAACTAAGAGTGCATTAGTGCCCTCTATAAATATCCCGGTGAACCTAAGGATTTCTGCAGTAGTTTGGCTGAAATTATCATTTTACTGCGTTTTGTTGAGAATAGCTAGAAGAGAACGCAATGTCCCGGAATGCTAAGGATGTGACCTTTTCCTTTGTAGACAACATACGTCTGCTGAGCATGCTTGAGCTACAGGCTAATTTGGGACAAAAAGAAAAGGAAGAGAAGGGCACCAACGAGGGTTTATAAGAGTGGGTGCGGACAGAATCACGGGATTGTCCCGCTCGATATTGATGTTCCTAATAAGTTTCGCTCCGTTGCCCAGCGATGACACGGCAACGATCGCAGATGCTATCGATGGTTCTGGCATAGAGGGAGCCGCGTCGACTAATTTGGCCACTCTGGCCGGAGGCAGGCCGAAATGACCCATCGACTCGGTTCTTTCTGAGGTCCGTCTCTGACTCCGTTGGTTTCTTCGTGTCTGCGTGGGTGTCCTTCTGGATACAACGTTGTTTACGAAGAACCAGTAGATTATGGTTTTGATTTGGACTCGTATGTTTCGAGCTCAGCTTGCAGCTGTGGTGTGTTCGGATCATATTTCGTGGTGGGACCTGATTTTCTGAGAGACGGAGACAGCAGGCCACAAGATACAACCTTTGTCAAAAACATATGATTGTGTCTTATAAAGTTTTAATAACATAAATTATAATATAAGAACTAGTATAAAAGTTATGTGCCTCCTATATAGTTTATATAAATTGTGATATGTATATTTAACAGATAGTATATCAAATGTTACTTTTTAATAAGAAAACTGGGGACAAGAGAAGAAGTGCAGGTAAAAGTTCCTGTAGGACAACTTCAACGCTACTTACAGCTTTTAACGAAACCTGCTTTGGCCTTTAGCACCCATAGCATAAGGCCTGTGTCACACTGCTCATACATGATACAAAAGACTGTGGGGAAACAAGAGTCACCGCAATTTCTGTTGTTTTAATTCCGAGCACCAAGATTTCTCCTTGAGCTCCTTGTAATACGGCATTCAAAGCACGCATCTCGCGGTGACTCGCGTTTGAATTTGTGTGCAGACTGTCCTTTGTATGATGTATAAGCAATGTGAGCCCAGTTTGATGGTGTTGTGTTATCAGGAGGATTGAACTTGTCAGTTTGAAGAAACGACAAAAGGACGTACCATCGGGCTCAAATAAAATGCGAACAGTGACGGAACTTTTAGCAGAACACCGGCGCAGCGTGGATGGTTGGATTGTGCTGAGCCATGTTCAAAGACATCGGTGTGAGACGCACACCCTCGCAGCGCTCTACTCTCCACCCCACAGGTTTACCCATTTCCATATTCCTCTAGGATGCACAGAATCTGTGAACGGCCTCGTGATCAAGTGTGCGCATTTCATTCGATCCCGATAGGACGTACTCAAAACACATATTGAATCACTGCAAAACCTCGCCAATACAGGCAACCACAGTAAAAAAAAAAAGCGACAAAGAAACCGAATACCTGCATGCAGAAATGCTTACAGGAAGAACAGAACCCCAGAAGGTCTCCGTAAAATTACAATGACGCTACATCCTGAGAGATAAAGGGCTTTCCGATTTCTCGAGCCAGACGTTTGGCTTCGAAGGAAATTGTTGGCGTATGCCCCCCTGTAAAGCCGGGGTCACACTGCCTACGCATCATACAAAAGACAGCATGCATACATATTCTAAAGCGAGTCACCGCGAGATCCGTGTTTCGAATGCCGCACGGCAATGAGTTGAAGGAGGAAACTTGGCAGGCGGCATTCGAACCGCGGATATTGCGGTGACTCGTGTTTGCAGACTGTCTTTTGTATGATGTCTGAGCGATGTGACCTCGGCTTTAGGTGGGTTCGAATCTCGAACGAGACATTCCCAAAATTGCGAGCACTTAGTGTGACGTTGAACAGTACTCTTGATCGCAGTTTCAACTCGATTATTTATCTCGATCTTAAAACACAGGCAAAACCATAGCATCTTTTGCCGTTCCGCGCAGTTCTACAGTTTATCGTTCTAGTAAGCGCAGCTGAAATAAAACAGAAGTTCGGCGTTGCCTTCTGCAAACACGATTTGAACGCGCCCTTGCGCAAAATCTTCAAGACCAAGTTTCGCTCCACTTAAGTTAACGACAAATAAAAAGAAATATAAGCGAAGGTGTGCGAAAAAAAAACAACACCGGATACGTGTTCGTTCCTAGCTCTCAATAATGCAGCGGGCTCGAAGGCCCTACACTCCGCTTTCTTTGTTTCATCTCTCCCCATCTGTTTTCGCGGGAATTCCTGCTTTCGTGGGTATCTGCACCTTCGGTTATTTTAACCGTCTTGCTTCCGTCTCCAAGTTCGCTCTCTTGAAGATGAGCATTTGCGCGCGGCCTTCTACTCTATAGCTGTTCACAAAAAAAGGCATTTCCGTGTTGCTGTACACGAAGACGCGTGGCTTTAGCGTTAATATATTTGGATAATAGCATTTCGTGCTCCGAAGTTGCGGTCGTCGGAAACTTGTTAGCATGCAGGTTGTGTACCAAGTTGCGCCTTTAACAACGCAGGTCGAGCGAAGTGCGCGAGGGCAACTTAGTATGCTTGCTTCACCGCCTAACTCGGTGTATGGCTTACGTGGTTTTTGATGTACCGTCGCCTCGAGACTGCTGGTCTTAGAAGTGAAGTTTTTCGTACCAATTCGTTTTTAAATCTTTCTTTCCGAATATTAGGCAAATAAAAAAATAATAACTTAAAGTGATTGCTCCTTTTTTTTTTCCTTCTCAAAAGCCAACATCCAGATTGCATAGATTCCACTAGTACTTTTACGTTTAGTTTTAAAATGACTCAAAGCAAATACGTTGCAAAAGCTTTTGTGAAAATATTTACTTTTCCTCAAAAATGTTCTTCTGTTGTTAATATTTGATAAGCGGTACGTGCCAATAAATTGTTGCCCACGCGTTGCAAAGGGCTAATAGAATTCTCTTAGAAATGAATTAGACATGCGAAACTTGGTAATAATAATGCGTTAGACGAAAGTCAAAAACATTAAAAAAACAATGGGTTTTTTCAACCTCTGTTTGGTCTCCTCTATGCTTTTTTTTACCTTGTAACAAGATGCAAAAACTGTTAATGAAGTGAGGCGCTCGAGCACAATGTAAGTATCTAATAGTTAGGTTATTCATATTTAAAGACAAATGTGCTATTGCAAGCGTTACATTTAGGTGCCCCCTAGTGGACACTGCTTCATACTATAAAAATTAAATTATTTACTAAAGGCCCGTTCACACTCTTGCGACCTCTTAAATCTTGGTTCTTTGCGACCTCTTAAACCTCTGAAAACGAGAGGACACAGTGGCGCCATCTATCGGGCTGCAGTGTAAACTTGACGGTCCGGCATATTTTTTATTTCTCTCGCGCATTATCCTTTCTTTCTTGGCTCGAAAAACTTTTGGAAACGTTATAAACGAGCCTTTCTCATAGGTATTACGCACATTCGACCTCGGAAATGCCGCAAAACCGTCGCTCTTGTGAAATGCAGTTCCCCGATCACCACATAGATGGCGCCAGAAATGAAATTTTAAGAAGTTCTAGCAGATCTGGTCTCTCTCGGTCGCACTCGGTCGCAAGAGTGTGAACGGGCCTTTAAGCATAAAGGAAACATGCATGATTGTGTGCTGAGCCAGACTTCATACTGAGGCTTGTTTTTAAATTGAAGAATGTTCACTCTATACCTTGCTATTGATTACACCGTCTATGGATATTATTTAGTCGTAGTGGGATGTGTTGACGCATTAAAAAAAAAGATGTTTTTATATTTTTATCTTGTTGCCAAAGCTCGTCATTCGCATCCTACCAATCACGTCACGGCATCTACAATGCAAACAAAAAAACACGCCGAATAATACAGGGACACAGACGAAGAGAAACAGGACAAGGCGCACTCTCAACTGAAGTTTATTGAAATTGAAAAGCTAATATAGCCACACATAAAAAAAGTAAAACAATTCCTCGGCGTAGAGGAATTGCTTTACTCGATTCCTCATGAACCCTTATTCTCGGCGGTGAAACAATGCATAGACCAGAACGGAGTTTTCGCGTTCCAGATTTCTTCGGGCATCAATGCTAATAGCTTTCTTGAGCACCAGGTTTATTTCAGTTAAAACATACGTTTGTATCATTCAAAGGGAGCCTTTGTGAGCAAAGAAAAGGTATTAGCATCGGGTCCAATGTTGCACATGTGTTGTGTAACATTTTTTTAGGCAGCTGTGGAAAAAAATGAAAGCCGTTTACAAGTCCCTGTAACGCCGAATTGGAGCGCAGCTCTTGAGGAGGAGGAGGAGGGAAGGGTACTCAGGGGAGGGTGTACCCCTCCTCATCCTCCTCCTTCTCCTCCTCCCCTCATCCTTCAATCTCCTCCGGGGGGGGGGGGGGGGGGGGTTCGCGCGGTGCATGTCCCAACATGCACCGCGCGGTTACACCGACGGCGACGGCGACGCTGACGCCGCTCAAGCCGGAAACGGGCACCTAAGAGCTGCGCTCTAAAAACAGTACAGTAAAAATTTCAAACAATGACAATGTTAAGATCTTTATATAATGGACGATTGTCTCATCCTCAGCCGCTCGGCGGGGCCTCCTAGCAGTGAAGTATCTCAATTGCTAGAAGTGTTTAAAATATGTTGCTCTGGCTTGACATTTACGCGTGAATTACCAAAAGAAGGTAAGCTTCAATTCTGGCACCTCGAGCTAGCATTTTTGGGGGGACATGTTTGCTGGAAGTATGCGCCTGGAACTATGAAGGGCATCCTTCTTTTTGATTCCACCCATTCGAAGGTTGTGAAAAGGGGCATAGCTAGTGTGTACCTGAGGCTTCCCTGAGAAAGCCATGTTGGCACTGTGCGCAAGGCAGCTTTGAGGGGCAAATAGAGCGCATGCAGAAAGCTGGTTTTCCGTTGAGATTTTGATTGAGGTGGCAGAAAGCTTGAAAAAAAAATAAAGGTAATAAGAAATCAAATGGCGATTGACCGACTTCGAGGTCTGTTGCCATTTTATATCTGAAAAATGTCACGCACGATCTAAAAAACGTTGCCCACTGCTAGAATGTTTCGGCAGATTTTTTTTTTGTTCTTTTTTAGCGCTCAATAGGATGGTGCGATTTTGTCGCCAGATAAATTCTCCATAGCCGTCTTCTGATTCGTGCACTACAAAAGGCCAAAATAAGTATGTCGATTGTGCTACTGGCGTCGTCTACGAAATACCCATGACGTGTGGGATGACATTCATGGTTCAGACCGGCAGGTGCGTGAATAATCGCACCCGCGAGCACGCAGCCTCTACAAGAGCTACGCCTTCAGGATATCTTGCAATTCATTGTAACAGATTTTTTGTGCACCCCGACCTTCAACCACACTGAGGATTTGGCTAGATACAAAGATAAAGTGTCGCGAGAATTACATGAGGCATTTAAAATTAAGACCAGGGAGACGAAATATATAAGTGACACGTCCTTGTCTTTATCTTCAGATGAGTTTGAATTTCTTAAACGCGGGCTGAATAGATAAGATTAATAGTTTTTTGTGACTATATTATATTGTCAATTTCAAATAAACTTTAGTTGAGAGTGCGCCTTGTCCTGTTTCCCTTCGCCTGTGTCCCTGTACTGTTCGGCGCTTTTTTCGTTTGCAATGAACCAACTGGCCCAAATGTCTAGTTTATTGCATCTACAAAGTAGGATTAACCTCGTGAGACCCGAGCAAAGAACTGTACCAAATAAATGAAGCTGGCTTACTTTCTAGGATCAATTGGCTGTGTTGATTACAAAAAATAAGTTGTAAGAGCGTACATTTCTTAGTTTTTTGGCTGCGTCATGTGCAGTATATTGCACATTGGGATTTAGTTCACACAGAATCTGGTAAAATTTAAAAGACCGAGAATATCATCTTTATTGCAATATACATCAACGTTCCTAGCTGTGGAAAGACTTAAAACAATTGCGTGAAGATGTGATGCACAAAAACACGTTGCAGTGTGTGCAACGAAAATTTTTGCGTTGAGAGCACCAAGGTTCGGTATTTGGAAGCTGACCTCTGGTCTGACAGTTCTGGCATATATCATGCTCCTGCGGTCCTTACCACAGCAGGAGGCAGGGGTGTCGTCGTCATAGAAGGGCGTTTTCTGAGGGGCCCATCTTCGCTTTCGCGATCGCTTGTTTCTTCTGTTAGCAAGTGATGCGCGATTGACAATTTGAAATCAAGGAGCTTCAGCCGCTGTTTCATTGGAACTTCCAGAAGTTAACAGTCTTCCTTGTACTGCAACCATGAAGGTGTCCAGTCTTTTTGGGAATAAGGGTGAGAAAGTGGTGCACCAGGAACGTCAGGGAGAGCCGACGTAAATAAAGCACCTTGCCTCCAAGGTGGCAGTCTTCCTTCGCTAGCTGATGTCTCGTTCTCGGAGTCGTCATCGCCTGATGATTCTAAAAATTTTGAAAGATTATTTTTAAACAATATGATTTACGCCTGATACACATGTACCCCCGTCAAACATTCTTTTGGATCGGCTGGTTGCAGTAAAGTTGCATCATCTTCTTCGTCTGACAAGTCAATGTCTGAGGCGTCGTGGCAGGCAATAGCCTCCAGGATTTCTTCCGCGGTCTTTTACGTGATCCTAAAATTGACGGACAAATGACAAAATATCTAAGATAATTTATTAGAACCAGAACAAATTAAATATTTAAGACTGTATATCAACTAAAATCCTATGTGTACACCGGCTAGAAGCATCACAGCCACGTTTACAGAAACAAACCAAATATCTGTCAACTGAGATCCAGTGTGCAACAGAATGTACACGGAACAAAATAGCTGCGTTGCACATAGTTAAGTCAAGTGCCACAAGAAAAACCGTACTAAAGCAATTCTGCAATGTTTACGGACATGTTCGTAGCAAAAGTAGAGTGTTTCAGTCTCATTTGATACACATAAAAGAGTACTTACGTGGCTCAGTCGCGTAGAACGTCTTTGTTGACATAGACGCTATCTTCAAACTCTCCTAGCAGAAGTTCCGTTGTGCTGGGTTCTCATACAACAGATGGCAGCACACGGCCATATAATGTATTGCACAGCAGGACTCTGCTCCTTCGGACTTTCGAGCATCGTGAACTCGATGAGACCGAGTGTGCAATTTAATATAAGATTAATGTCTCGTGCCATGTATATCACAAGACAGTTAAACTTAAGAGAATCCACCTAATTACTTTACAAAGTTTTAAAATAAAAATAAAAATTAGCTTTTTTGGGGCCGAACTTACGCTTCCCTCTCGTACGATAAAGAAAAAATGCTGAGTCAAGAAAATTCAGTTAAACTCAAAAACGTCGCTTTCTTTGAAAGATTTGAAACATTTGAAACACTTTGTGTACATGGATGCAAGAACCCTTAAGGATTTGGTATGACCGAAACGATTGAGTGAAGCGCGTTGTTACCACCAGCACAAAATAATCCCTGGTGTATGGCAGAGATAAGGTATTTTTAATATTGATTTTGATTTATTTTCATCAAAAGAATGGGCAGCACCTCTTTGGAGATTCACAATTTGTTTAGTATTTTTAAATAGCAATACGTTAAAAAGGCCCGTTTCCTGATCCTTAAACATCTGTTCTTTTGTGTCTGCTGTCAGTATTGGTTTACATAATGTTGTTTTATGTGCAGAAACGTATTTTTTACATTAAAATAAAAGCCGCCGCATACATAGGAAACAAAGGGCAACTGCTAATGGCAGTGAACGTGCAATGAAGCACTTAGGTCACGCTTAAGTTAAGTGAAGGGCTGGGGCCCATCATTCTAGTGGTATAACGTACAGGGTTTATGCTTATTTACTTTGATATTTTGTGTGTTTTTATCGCTAATGTTGCGGCAAACGCGATGATTCAAACACTAAAGAAGAAAAGAAAAAGTAAAGGCTTTGAGCTTGCTTAACGATCTATTTCCTAGGAGAAGAACTTGTCGTGCTTTAGTGCAGGTCTTGCAACTCTGAGAGCGATGCGACGGACCGCAATTTAAAAGCGAACTAGAAAGACGAAAAAAGGTTCTTATTATTCAGAGTGACTGCCCAAACGGAAACTTCAGTAGTCGGGGTGACATTGAACTTCCATAGATATTTATGCAGGCCCAAATCTCGATATTTCCCGGGTGCTGCGCGCTAAAGTGCCGTTGCGTATTTGGGAAAACCTCAGTTTTAAGTTACGGAAATATAATATACGTTATAGGTTCATAGAGGCTTAACACTATATAGAAACAAAGAAGTATTGGACCAGACAAAACAATAAACAAAAACGTTTCACATCTGAAGAAAAAGAAGAATATGACGTATTATTAATTTTTTTTCTTTATTCCTTGGACACGCTTTGGATGCACGTTTTTTTCTCTATTATTTTAGCGTTACTATATATTATACGTAACGTACGTGACGCGAATGGTCCCACTTATAGACTCCTTCCAAAAAGTCTGACAACAAACTAGATCTGGCTGGGTACATGGTCGGAAGACGCCATCCTTGAAGGGTGCTACAGCTTTGTTTACGTCGCCCTAGTACGAGTTTCGTAATTTGGTGAGGAGGTTGTGGGGGAAATACAACAGCTATTTTATTTTTTACATGCTGAGAAATTTTTTTTTCTTTGCTCTGAGTAAGAAACAAGAGACCGAGTTGTACCATCAATTTATTATAAGTGAGAGTGGATTAGTTTCTTGGACGTTTTTTATCTGCTTTGTTATGCGCTCGTAGCCACCTTGTTGTGAAATATAAATGAGTGTTCGTGCCTACGGGCTTAGAAAGGTTTGCGGTTCCATCATATTGTTATTCTAGAGTCTATTCCCGATCAATTGCGAGCTTATGTAACACGCAGTGCTCAGCTGTCGGCGATTTTGTGACTACGGCCCCACTGTTTGCTAGTAGCTGCGCTCGCAAGTCCTCCGGCTGCCAAACTCGGTAGAAGGTCAAAGACATTACACAAAGTCGCTTCATATCTAGAAGCAGTCTTGCGAAAGCTGTGTCCCCCTCTGTTTGCTTGGATGGCACTACCACATCATCTGTGTAGTCAGGTAATGTGAAATTAAAATGTGATTATATCGCAATTATCACTGGGTTGATTTTAAATTCTACCAGGTTCAAACATTTGAACACAACCAAATAAAATACCTACCTTAAAGTCTGTTGCATAAAATTAATTTTAATTTATTGTCCAAGAGGTCGTATACACATCCGAATAATTTTTCCACACCTCGTCGAACGTAGTTCTTAAATTGACCAATCCTTGAAAACTACCGGTACACGAATTAACTAAAAATACTGTGATATTGTCACTTTGAATTGCATTTAACAGTTTGAACGCTGTAATAAATGAGCTGTTTAAACATTTAAAAAAAGCACGCAAGGCAAAATTAATTTTAATTTCTTGTTCAATAAGTCGTTTTCACGGCCAAATAATTTTCCCACGCCTTGTCGAATCTAGTTGCTAAAATGACCAATCATTGGATAAAAATTGGTAGACAAATTAACTACAAAACATTTCGATATTTTCACTTTGAATTGTACTAGCAGTATGAACGCGGTAATTAATCAGCTGTTTAAACTTTCCAGGAAAGCGCCGGAGGCTGTAGTTTTACCCGTCTTTCGCGTCGATGAACGAAACTTCCCACACAAATAAAGCCGTGCTCAAAAACTGCTAGAACCACATTTTTCATGAATAACAATACTCTATCTGCAGTGTCCTGCTCCCTTATCTCCGCGTCAAACGGGCCTGACCACGTCAAACAAGCAGTCGCTACACCCCATCTTAGCTGACTTCTATTCTGGATGTCACGGCAACACAAGACAATAACAGTTTCTTCACCAATTGGGGCAACCAAACCACTCTTCCCACTTTAAACAACAAAACGTGAACGTATTCAGATAGGTATCGTAACATTGAAACTTTCGAAAAATTGCACGAGCAACGCGGTTTCCTTCAATATGGCGGCGGGAGCTAGTGGCTGCTCCGTGCGACAGATGGCCCCCTTTTATCTAGAGAGTCTAGACCCTATAGATAAAAGATATATATATATATATATATATATATATATATATATATATATATATGTCTCTCGCTGCCGGTGATATGACGGATCTCGGTGTCCTTACGTACTTCGCCAAATTAACATGACACAAGTGAGGGTGTTAAGACGTGCGATTTCTTGACGTTTCATGACTTGATATCGTAGGTGTTCGAGCGACTAGATTCCTGTCCACTAGCTGAGAACGGGAGCTGTCTTTGCCCGTCGGCCACCACATCGTCGTTCTTCTCTCTAACAGTGTAAAGACCACGCGGTGTGGTATGGACCAACACGCCATTTGTAAACAAGCCGGCATTTGCCCACGCCGGGTGAAGGCACCACGCGTGCGCAGAAACCAGATGCGCAAGCAGAAAGAGTCTCCGCATTTTTGTTTTTTCAACGAGGAAAAATAACCTTAAAAAAAACATCCCAAAATTGCAAAAAAAATCGGGATAATGTTTTTTGATTGCGGCAGACGTCAGTTAATTATTTATTTATTTATTTATTTATTTTATTTATTTGGTACCTACATCGCCCGGTGGGCGTTACAGTAGGGGGGGACGAAAGAAATTCACAAAAGGAAACGTACAGCAGAACAACAACAACATCATGTCAAACAGGAGAAACATGCCAATATATACTGCAATAATACGAAAAAGAAAATGATTAACAGCATGCAGAAGTCACAAAAAAATCATCGAATCGACTACAATAACATAATTTCATCAAAAAATGATTGTACAGTAGGAAGCTCTACAAGTGGGTCGGGCAGCACATCCCAGTCATTAACTGTCCGCGGAAAAAAAGAATATTTTAGGACGTCGGTCTGTGCGCGAAATTCTCGGATCGTTTTTTGATTACTAGTTCTAAGGGAAACGTAATGAGGTTCCAATAGGTATCTCGACTTATGTATACCGAGTGTATAGCGACAATTAGCAAATAATTTACCTTAAATGCACTAATTATCTTTTGAAATGTTCGTTTAGGCTGGCACAATATTCCAAGTAGAAATGTTTTGCCAGTCTTCAAACTATGTCTTTCACCATTTCCCATTCTCACGACACCCTTCGTCAGTACGTCCGCAGGTGTTTCAGTTTCAAAATGTCCCTAGGGGAAAGCCTTCCCGTAGCAGCAAGAAAAAGAGTCAAGACCAGGTAATCTAGAAACCGCGTGGTATCGCCTGTGTTGACTTTTAATTACTCTGCATTCCTCTCGGTGTCCTCATGTTAGAACCTGTGGAGGCAGAGTAATTCGGGCTCCGAAAACTATCTTTTTGACGGAGTTGAACAACGAAAGAGGAGGAAGGGGGGGGGGGGGGGGGGGTCATTAGCTTACATCTTCAGACGCCTGAGACCATTTAAACGCTGCGAGTTTAATTTTCAATTCAACGAAAACTGGGAATCGTATGCACAAGTTTTTCTGAAGGTTTTCGGAGTGCGTGCACAATCCGAGAGACTTTTGACAGAAATTATTATACTATTTAGATGTAGGTCGCTGCAGCGTCCTATTTATAACGCGTTCCGTACAATATTCTATCGAGAGGTATAGGTATTAAAATTTCGAGTTGTGAGAAAGGCAATACCGCATTTCATTAGCCCGATTACCGAGCTAATTAATGCATTATTCATTCGACCAGTCGACATTTTTTTCGAATCAAACCAACTTTGTTACGCAGGCACAAATAGCTTAGGAAAATAACCTAGAGCTCACTTGCATGAATGGCACTGGCTTGAATTAATAAATGCGTCGGTCTATTCAAAACACGCTTATACCGGGTGTTTCAGAGAAGGCTTTAAAAAATCCCTAAACATAGGATGGTTGGAAAAAAAAAAAAGAAACTCTTTCTGGGAACAAACTGCCCGCCACGGCTGCCGTTAATGATTGCATACCAAATAGCCAATAAGCTAACTTATTACTAATTAACCTCTAATTCGCTAACAAAAAACACACGGTTCCAATGAGAAACTTGCTAAGCATCATCAAAAATTATTTCATGGCATTGCTAAAAAAATCTGAATTTTTGAGGAATTTTCGGGTTTCGGTTTCTTATCCGAACGCACCTTTGCGCCAGCAGTTCTGCCTTCTCGTGAGTGAGGCGCGAGGCTACCTCTTTGTCTCCTTCGTAGGATGGAGGGAAGAATGGCGCACGCGTGTGGAGCGCGTCGGTCACCGGGGAGAAGAATTCCTGGCGCAAATAAACGCTCCGTTAGGAAACCGAAACCCCCAAAAACGCGTCTAAATTGATCGTTGTCTTCTTTTTTTTAGCGACGTTAAATGCCGTTTCCCCCATATATCTTTCGAAAAGGAGATGATTTAGTGGGTTTCGATGAAGCTTGGCAAGCTTCTTGTTGGAATCATGTTTATTTTTATTACATACAAAGTTAATTAGTAGATTTTCGTTAAATAGTTCGTAAGTTGGTACACATCGCGACACTGTTAGCGCGAACACGACATCGGCGTATTTTCGCACTTTACTTCTAAATAGAATCAGCGAGCACGAAATTGTATCGCTTAGATTATAGAACTAAATGAGATCTTTCCGTAGCAATAGTGACTTGGATGACAACCCTTGGTTTCAAAGAGAAAAACTGGAAAAACCGGTGATCGCTTGTTCGCGCTAACAGTGTCGCGCTCTGTACGTTGATTGCCAATTCTTCACGTCCGCCGTGGCTGACAGTTTGTTCCCGAAAAGAGATTTTTTTTCAACCGCCATATTTTGAGGGATTTTTGAAAGCCTTAGCTGAAGCACTCGGTATATTTTGCACCGGCTGACACGTTTATACTAAGCATTCCGCAATACATATGTAACGATACTTATTAAGGACGTCACAAAAATCATCTCGGGTTTTGAACGTCGATAAAATTTTTAAATTTTAAATGTTTTGCGGGGATATATTAAGCACAACAACTAGTTTGCTTAACTATTTCGAAATGTCCGAAATGTGGCATAATATATATATATATATATATATATATATATATATATATATATATATATATATATATATATATATATATATATATATATGTAGAAGTTGTGTAGTTTTCAAATGCTTCCGTTGATATAAAGGCAAAAGTAAAATGTGCAGACACAGCAACCTTGGGATGCTAAAAAACCTTTATGGTGAATTAAAAAAAAAAAAGTCACTCAAGGAAAAAGTGTAAAGTACCGAAAAAAAATTGTATTAGTTTCCAAGAACAAACAAGGCTAGACGCAAGAACGCTAGATTCGCGAACTTAAATATGACAGAATAAAAGTCAAAGTTAGGCACAATAACTTACAAAACTAAATTGTTAATTGAAAAATAGAGTAAAGAATCAAAAATAAAAATAGAAATAAGGAAGGGGCCTGACGTCTGTCGACGTTTCGACAGTGACACTGTGCTATATATATATATATATATATATATATATATATATATATATATATATATATATAGAGAGAGAGAGAGAGAGAGAGAGAGAGACAGAGAGAGACAGAGAAAAAAGTTTTGTATACATTTTGATTTTTTTGTTCTTTATGTTTTTGCGTTAATAACTTAAAATATGCGCTTTAGTTTGTTTTTCAACAAGGCATGCACTTTTTCCTAGCTTAAAAGATAGAAGCAACCCAGGGAAAAGGAAATATGCATTTCAACAGAGCCACCCGTCGTTTATTGTTCCGAAATACAGCGTGATTGTTTTATGCTTTGTACAGTCTCAAAAAAACAAACAAAAAAAAGCTGGAACGGTGCCTGGTCTTTTCTACTTTTTAGTGGTTTCGTATCAAATTCCTAGTCTTCTTTTATGCTACCGTTTCGAAGTTCGCCATATCTAAATGAGACGCTTGCCTTCTTTCTTTTTTTCGCGGACCGACGGTCGGATCCGGATGGTCAAACCATGTTTTCCTCCTCTCGTACGAGGCTCCTTTTAGCACATTGTACTCTTTTTGATCACGCAATACTGTGCAGAAAACACAGCCCCTTTACCGTGATGAAAAACGGGGCTCACTTACGACTTGGAGATCTTCCATTGTAAGAGTACCTGCTCGTATCAAGATCCTAATCTAGCACCTTTCAGCAAAATAATTTGAGGAAACAACATTGGGAGCACTCCATCTGGTTCGGAGACAGCTTCCAGTACCCAGGCGACGCAAGGTGTATTTTTCTGTAACATAGATCAGGGTTACGGCCGGGTAACGTTTTGCTACACACAACAAATACCCTGCGCGCTTCGTTCTCAAAGGCAGTCCACAAAACAACGTATAGCGAAAATCCAACTGAATTCATGAAAACAAACAAACAAACCAACCATTTAATGGGACAGCTGCAGTTGTTTTCGTTTTTGTTTGATAGGAATTCGAGTTTGTGGCAGCCAGGTTTGTTCACTTTAAACGCATTTCTGTCCAATCTAGAAAACTGAGAACCCAGATATTTTTGTGTTATGTAACTTTTAATAAACTTTAGACGAAAAAAAACAAAAAACTAGGTATAAGTTTAGTAAGGATTTTGTTTTTTTGTTTGTTTTGTTAGCCTTTGATTGGTGCTTAATAGAAGTGTTGGAGCCGCTATTAGCGCACGCGAAGTGCTTTAGTGCCATAACAGACCAATACAAAACCCGCCCATATTTAGCCAATACGAAAACCTTCCAACATCGTTGAAGAACTGAGTGAGTCGGGCGACAAAATTTAATTTCGAAATACGCAACGCGGGAAGTCAATGGACAAGTACCAACACTGAATCCGAAAATGTTTGGACGTCTGTTTCGTTGCGTACGTGCGATTGGACACTGTTGACCCAAATCGGGGCGCCAGTTCATTGGATGCCGCGCGATGCCACGTAACCGCAATCCGCCAATCGGGACGCGCGCCGAAGGCCTCTCCGGGCAACACACTCTAAAAAAAGCCCCTGCTTCTGCTTTCCCGCACTACACTTGGAAAGCCAATCACCGAAACTTACGGAGGCAGTTTAGCGTATGACGATGCGGAAACATACGTTTAGCCGAAAAAAACGCAGTCTGAGTTGTGACCCTAAGCAATGCAGAACGTCACGTTTGCATTGCTTAATGTCACAACTCAGATTGCGTTTTTTGATCTAAACATAGGTTTCGGCATCTTCATTTGCTGAGCTGCCTCCGTAAGTTGCGGTGATTGGCTCTTTAGAGTGCAGTAACGCGCTCAAATTTAAACGGATGCGGAGCGAAAATAATATGTTGGTGGGCTCGCTACGGCCTGCCCTTTTTAAGCTGTCAGTGATTATAGTCTATATATTTATAGACTAATATTATAGTCTAGATTATAACCAGTCTTGACCACAATTCGCGTGGTGCGATTCTGCGTGTGAGTTTCCCTTGCGACGTCGTTCGTGCAGCAAAATCACGTCGACACAGCAAGCGGAGCCACTATCGTTCACGGAATTAGTTTTCGGCACAAAAAACTGAAACACATGTAAAAAGAAAGGAAAATCTCACAGAATTTGGATTATGAAAAACAAATAGCTCAACAATATCTTCAACAAAAAAACACGCGGGGGAATTTATTGTACAAATACCACGGATATTTTGTTGCAACAAATCGGTATTTGAATTTTATGTGCAGTAAACACGCTCGTTTGCCACGTATAGAACAAAGTTAAACAAGTTTCAGATTGTTTTAAAAATTCCGTACCATTTTCGGCTATAGCCTTTTATTCATATATATTTTTTCACTTCTGTTTCAGCCTTGGCGTAGAAACTAATAATTAAGGAAGAGGAATCGCAACACGTAAACCGGATTTGAGACGTTGACATTGAACTTGTCAGTCATTTGTTCCGAAAGCACTGTAACCTTAAATATAAATGTAACATATATTTTCGGACGGTTCATGAGATTAATCAGCTGAGGAACATATAACAAAGGCTATCATTGTCTACCCGGGGTTCCAGCTGGACTAAGTTGATAAACGAAAGTGATAAGTGAACTTGATAAAAGAAGTGAATAAGGGAAGCTGTTAATCGAAACTGAAGCCATTAAACAAAGCTGACAAGCGAATCTGAAGCCAGTAAAGGTTTCTGATAAACGAAGCTGAATCTAGTAAGGAAAGCTGATAAGTGAAGCTGATGCTAAGAAGAGATATTGGTAGCGAAAGTGATAAGTCAGCTCGGTACATTCTGGATCCTTCACTGAGAAAACAAAAACGGCTGCTTTTCTGCTTTTCCCATGAGGAAGGAAACGAGAAAGGACGGACAACCACAAACTTCCAACTCTATTGGAAGCTTGTGGCTGCCCGTCCTTGCTCGTTTCCTTCTTCAAGTTTAATTATCCTATATCAATTCGCTCGTTCTGTCCTTATATATATCTTAGTTACGTATTTGAATGTCGGCCAGCTCGTAGTAGCTTTTGTTCCTTTTGTCAAACATAATTAGCGAAATGCAGTCTCAGTTCATTATTAACGCCCGAGCTCTAGTTTAACAATTTTGACTTTTACTTTAAAGCGCCGCTGCCAGTCGTCCTTGAATAAAAAGTTAAAAGGAATAGCATGTGATTCCGTCCAATTTATATCTGCGATGTGCGCATCCTGAATGTAATTAATATTGAGTGTGTATATAAAGAGATAGCTCAAGCAGCGTCAATGCAAGACCTTTTCAGAGTTAATTAATCCTAACCTAAGAGATTCGCTGATTCCACAAATAATTACCAGCCTTAAAACAGGGTTGAACTCAGTGCAGCCAGTTACCGTCAAATACGTTAAAAACGTATTTAAAAAAAGAAACCAAGAAATTTAAAATTTAACAGATCGTATACCTCACGCGAGGCATCGGCGACCAATCAGAGTCATATTTTCAATACTGTTTTCAACGGACCTGAAGCAACGCATGTATTACGCCCTTGTAAGCTAGTTTTCTGTAGCTGTTTAACACTACATTGCATATGGTATCTTTTACGGTACACTTCAGTACAAAGCGCCTTCCAAGAAATGAGAGCAGAAAGGCAACGCGAATACGTGCTGTAACCCATCCGATGCATGATTTTTGTGAAACCCGTCTCAAAAGTACTCCTTCAGATAGAGACATTTTGACTTCCCGGCGCTCAGAGGCACAGATTACTGAAATCACTCAGCTTTTAGGGGAAAGCCCAACTTCCAGGCAGAGCTCCTAAATTCCAGGTTGTGCATCTCTGATGTTTGAAAACTGCCAGAAATTCGCTTTTGCGCTCGTCTCGGACAAGGGGACAAAGTGTTTTTGCCGCATCCATAGCCCATGAGGCACAAATGCATCGTTTATCAGATATAATAGATGAAGTATTTTTTTTTGTTTTTGAGTTGAACAATTTAATAAACTTTTAAAATATTTTTAGAGTCATGTTGTTTAGTAGCAAGCACTCCTCAATAATTTCGAGTAAGACTAAAAAGTCATGCATTGTAAGGTTAACGTTATGCGAGATTTTCTTGTGATATCATAATTAGACACCATATTTACCAATATAATAATAAAAGATGCAGCTTACAAAATTCAGGAACCCATCATTCAAAATATCGTAATGACTTGCAACCAGCGTGACAAATGAAAGAGTTCGGTCAATGGCTATAGAGTGCATGAAAATTAATGGGATTATTCGCTTCCTTTTTATGTTCAACTGAATACTCAATAAACCTGGAGAACTAGTATAAACTCGTAATTTGCTGCTTTCTGTGTAATTCGTGTTGCATTAGTCAAATTATGTGCTTCCAATGAAATGAAACCAGCTCGTTGCATTTATTAAGATGGACAACAGCCCCCATCAACCAATACGAAGGACACACTGGGAGCGAATGACTAGGAAGGTGGCTGTGGGGGGGGGGGGGGGGGGGTGGGTAGAGGGGAGGGTGCACGCGCTATCCACAGTTCTATATTGCTAGGAGGGGAAAAAACTCGACAACAGAGCAAAACTGGTGCCGAGCGCACAGAGGAACCGCACTTTCTTCCCTCCGAGTGATATGGAATTGCCCAAAACACGTGTAGCCTCCCCCCCCCCCTACACATCCACCTTCTAGATATGAGAGTACAGCCCGATTCGCAGGGTGCGAATCTACTCTCTAGTTTCCATTGCGACATCGTTCGTGTGGCAAGATCCAGTCACCTTCTAACCACGGAGAGCAAGTCGTCTGCTTCTTGCGCAGGACTTGTGCTCACGTCAGAACAACAGCGAAGCTCTGATCGGTTTCGACTGAAAGGCTAGCGGGTAGACCTCAATTCTAGATGCCTCGAGGTCTACACCGTTTTTTTTTTTCAATCAGCCAATACGGGCTTGGCGTTTTGACATCGTCGCAACCCCTGAACAAGTTGCAGACGAACTTGCGCTCCGCACATACACCACCTGCCTTTCCGCGATAGATGACGAACGATCCACATTATTTTGCCGTTAAACCGCGGTAACACTGCTCATACACCATGCAAAAGACAGTCTGCAAAGACGAGTTACCGCAACATCTGTGGTTAGAATGCGGCGTCCCAAGTTTTCTCCTTGAACTCATTGGCATATGCGGCATTCGAAGCGCGCAAATCTAGCGATGACTGGCGCGTTCGAATATGCATGCAGACTGTCGTTTTTATGACGTGCGAGTCGAGGCACCCCGGCTTTAGGAACTGAAGCAGCGATCTCTGACCCATCTTGAACGCGTTTCCAATTTAAGCGTCTTTGTTGTCAATGGTGTCCAGCAAAGAAACTAAAAACACGCGAGGAGAATGAACACTGGCTTCGCTCGTACGAGAACTAGTCTGCGCTTATCACGATTGTAATAACACCGGTGAGCTTCTTGTGCGCCGTTTCATTTGATCGCGACATTGACACAACCCCCCCCCCCCCCCCCTGTTGCTCTAAGTGGCCTGTGGTGAGCGAACGGGGCTCCGCGGCTGGCAATAAAATGAAACCTTAAGGGCCGTCTACACACTCGAGCGTAGTCAAGGTATTTATGAGCTTCACGACCGCGCGTGACGGCAATGGTTGTTTTTGTTTGTATGAGCTATGAAACTGCTAGAAGACTGCTTTGAAAATAAACATCGAACGTCAGCTAACCACTCCATCCACGTTTTTTGTTAGTGCCACTTTCGGATGCACGTTGTAGTGGTTTCTTCAATGTGCTTCGCGCGTGTAAAGTTTGAGATAGCCATGACTTGGGTTAACGCTTTCCAGCATTCTTTCGCTCCTCGCTTTTTAGCCACTGGTATACAGTTGACTATTCTTCTGGGAGGCTCCCTCCTACTATTTTCTTCGCGCGCTTAAACTCCAAAAGGGGCCACTTTAACGCCGCGGTCAGGTTGCTAATGCATCGCACAAAATACGATCTGCACACACTAGGGAAAATTAGGGAACCGTTTTTGCGCACCCCATACCGTACGTTGGGCCCTCCGGTACCAACTGCGCATGCGCGAGTCTTCTGCTGTATTGCATGCGCACTTCATACTGGAGGGACCATCGTATCGTACGGGATGTGCAAAAGCGGTTCCCTAAAACTCTATAATACTGTCGTCATGTATGCAGTGAACACCGTGTATTTTTGTATGAGGTATGAGTAGTGGAAATGCAACACTAGATTCACGCTTTGTTGTGGTTTCTTTCCTTTTCTTTTTAAGTGTTGTTTATTGATTATACCCCCCCCCCCCATCATTATGTCGACAAAATTCACCGGCTGTCCTTGTCGCAGCTGCCATTTGTATACTAATAGCTCAAACCTAAACTATATCCTTTGTTAGTAATAGAAGGCATTTTCCCCGAAGTTTCAATTTAAGACGCTCCAATAACTGGCGAAGTCTGTAACAAACCTGCTCGTGACTTTCGACAGCCCAAAAAGGTGACTTTTGGGAACCCAAATATTCGTTGATTAAAATTTCGCCAGCCGCCTTATTACAATCTAAGTAATGCCTGCGCGTCTACTTACCCGCGAAACCTCAAAGAACCAATCTCTGCGATCTACGAAATCAGCTCAGCGAACGATGAGGCGGAACATCTGTTTAGACCTAAAAATGAAGTCCGCGCTGTGGCCTAACGCAATGGGAAGCGTGATGCTTGCTTTGCGTTATGCCACAGCGCAGACTGAATTTTGGGTCTAAACAGATGTTCCGGCTTGTCATTCGCTGAACTGACTTCGTAGATCGCAGAGATTGACTCTTTGAGTGTTTTGCAGGTAAGCAGACGCGCAGGCATTTCTTAGAGTGTATTTAGCTAAAAAAAAAGAACTAAATGAGATAAATAACAAAAAAAAAATCACTTAAAATGGCTCAGGTGTTTTTATCTTTTTGCTCAAACAGCAGCATGATATGAACGCGGTCGTTCGTGTAATATTATTCTCGAGAACGGAACTGGGCATTAATATGATGCATGAACAGGTTTCAATTATTTTTTAGTGCGGATATTCATTTAATTTAAATGAAACGGCGTTGTGCAAAAAAAGCGAAACGAAAAGGCTGTCAATTGTTTGCCTGATGTCCAATACAATAAAATATATATATATAATTTTTTTTCTTTTACAAACTTGCGGAGGAAAACGAAGAAATGAGCTATATCAGCAGAACGCAATTTTGCTGCCATAGCGTATATTCAATAGAATTCATTCATTTTTTATTTACTCCCATAATACAAAATAGACGATGGAGGAAGGAGAAAAATCTGCAGAAGGGCAGTTTGGCAAAGCCCCTGCCACCTACATGCAGGTCGGCAAACAGGATATAATTACATTATGCGAAACAGAAAGAAAGGACATACATACACCACATCGAGGTATATGTTATTAGGAGGATAATATATCGCGCAATGTCTTCTTATTTAAATTTTCGATGCACACACCTTGTTCTTTGAAAAAACGAAAATTCAATACTGTTGGAAAAGTGTGCTGAATTATTTGAAGCTTGTTATTAGTTCGTGGACGTGGTACTCTCAAGGATCCGGCTCTGCGCATTCCATATGCAATATTTTTGACAGTTGATTCGGTAATTTGCCGTAATGGATGATGAGAAAATTTGCGCGATGCCACGTACATTCTTGCTAGTTTATATTTAAAATATTCTTTTATAATTTTTACTTTATCAAAGATGAGCAGATATTTTCCCTCTTCACAATCTTTCGTGTCCTATTCTCGTTTGTTTTAATGTGAAATGTTTTTATTCCAGTTTACATTCGGCGTCAACTATTTTGTTCCATGTTGTCCAGGCCAGCGTAGCTTCGGCACTGCTCCAACACTGCGAAAGCTAGCCGCGCGAATGCGTTCAGCGCAAGACAAGTCCACGTGCTCTCTCAGCAGTCCGGAGCAGCAGCACTGTGGAAGCAAATGCTTTTTGTTGGAAGCTACGCTAGCCTTGACAATGTTGCACGAAATAGTTGACGCTGAGTATAGTCATACAGTGCGGGTCGGAACACATCTAAAAAAGAAAAACGAAACATAAAGACGGCATTTACGAAATATAAATCTTCAAGGTAAGCCTGTCGATACCTTGAAATACGTGCTATTTTAATATAAGTAGTGAAGTACAAAATTCTCAAAAACAGAAACGGTAAGATATAAGCTCGTGCGTAATACCGCATTTGGTTTTACATAGATAGCGTGAAGTTGATCTGCCGTGTGAGAGATGATTTCTTGTGTACTCTCAGTACTTGAGATTCTGCCGAGATGCCCGTAGAGAAGTGTTGCGGAGACACTTCTGTTGAGATGCCCGTAGAGAAGTGTTGCGGAGACACTTCTGCTGAGATGCCCGTAGAGAAGTGCAGCGGAGACACTTCTGCTGAGATGCCCGTAGAGAAGTGTTGCGGAGACACTTCTGCTGAGATGCCCGTAGAGAAGTGCAGCGGAGACACTTCTGCTGAGATGCCCGTAGAGAAGTGTTGCGGAGACACTTCAGCTGAGATGGCCGTAGAGAAGTGTAGCGGAGTTGCGGAGTCACTCAAGAACTGGAATGATTCCGTAATCATTCAGCATTTTCGCGACGCCGCAATGGAATGGGAATGGAATGGCGGCAGCGCTGGGAGGAATAGAATGGGAATGGAATTAAATGCATTTTGCCGAAACGGAGTGGGAATGGAATGGGCTCGGGTCGTATACCCGAGCTGTGTCGATTATCATCTAGGGCCTACGGGCTGATGGCGCAATTCGCTAGCGTATGGTAAGTGGCTCTTGACACATCATCATTGCTCTGGAGGTGACTGGCGGAGTGAATGCCTCACTGGCTTATCATTCAACAAGGTGTAAAGTTGGGCGAGTTGGTTGACGTCGTCTTTTGCGCTGTTTTAACCCAATCAATTTGTATTATACTTCTTCGAGGATAAAAGTCGCGCGCCCACAGTGAAGCAACGATTTTGTATAGCAGTAGACAGACAACGCGTCGTTCATGGCGCCACGAGACACGAGAAAGCGGCTGTTGTAATCGTGCGCGATTAGAATGTAGCTTTTAACCAGAGTGACGAACCGAACCGAAAACCGGAAAAAACCCGCTATGTTTAACTCAGCCGGAAAAGAACTGTGACCGAAGCTTAGAATTTGGTATGAATCCCGAAACGGAACGGAACCGTATTCTTTTTTTTTTTTTGTGGTTACCGGTTCATTGCAAACGGTTTGGCGTAATAAATTGTGAGCCGTGCCTTCTTGCGGGTGGCCGTGCGAACCTAATTAAATATTCGCGACAGTGTCATCAGCGGCTCCGTTTTGACTAAACAAATGGCAGAGACAAAATGGAGTAAGCTCAATAATAATAAAACAAATCGGCATATTTCAAGTGTGCAGCACGAATTGGCTCCGGCGCGGAAGCGTACACTTGTATATTTTGTTTCACCTTACGATGGACGACGAAGGACGCAACGAGCCACCGAAGCCAATTCAAAGCTCGGAAGGTGCCACGTGTCCTTCCGGTGGGGCGAAGCGACGCTGGGAGTGCGAAGTCGCGTGGGAAGCTATGAGCTTTGGATTGACTCGTGTAGGTCGTAGCGTCTATCATTACGACCTCGTCTGTGTCTGTGTGTGTGTGCATTTTCTTTTCTTGCTGCTAACCAATACTCCTCAAGGAAAAAGCGAACGTAAACATAAAAAAAAAAACAAAACGTTGACGGCTGTCGGCACGTTTGTTTCGCTTTGACGAAATCTGGAGGTGCCAAGAGGTGAAGCCGCGGCGAGCACGACGCTGCGGCGCCGGTCGCCAGTCACCCAGTGTCCTGGACGCTGCTTGAATAATAATTGGGGTTGTGGGGGTATTTAGACAGCGTGTAGTTGGTCAGCCATTTCAAAGAATATCTTTCTGTGTGTGCGTTTTCTAGAAACACTAGGTCGCCCATTATATGTTTTGTTCTTTTTTTGTTGTGTTTTAATCGTCTTACGTCTGGCGTTCGCTGCCTTTCTCTTCAACTGAGTCGTTCGAGCAAGTCGTTCGGGCGTGCGGCGTGGGGAGTTTGCCGTTTCGATCTGGATGACCATCGTACCGGCGTGAGCCTGTGAAGACCCGAGGCTATAGCAGTAGTACTTGTCTGGCTAAATTGCTCATCTCCAGTGGGTAACAATGTCGTGATACTCTGGAAGACTAAACTGCTGCTGTCTAAACAACTAACAACTAATTTGTTTTTGTGGGTAGTTTGCGAGTATACGGTGCGTACTATCGTCACGGTGTCGCTGTCCGTGCTTCATTGACTACACATGTGAATACTACACTTTGGTAGTTTCCCAGCACCTGTAGAACCAGATAATATTCATAGAACGGTGTTTACGTTCAAAATTCAAGATCACAAGACGAGATTAGGCAGTTATTTATATTGCTGTCCTCGCTTCCGCAGCACGAATTCTGATCACTTTTTTATGCATTTGACGCCATGTCGAATTCACCTTTTCTTGTTAACGACTGGGAGCTGTAGATTTTTTTTTGTTTACAACCGGTTTGAACTGGTTTGCACTTGGTGGAACAGGTAACCGAACCGTTATTTCAAGTGCATTACTGAACCAGAACCGAACCGGAAGTTACTCAATCAGGACCCGAACCGAACAGTCTAATGGCCGGTTCGACTCTGCTTTTAACCCAACTGATTCCATAGTGTTATCGTGGAACACAAATAAAGAATTGTAATGAATATTTTAAGACATCGTAAGAATCGTACAGCAAACGTAATAGTTTACGTCCTAAGGCAGGTTCTATATTATGGCGCTAAAATCGCTTGTGCTGGCGCCGTGTACCAATTGCACATTGTCAGCAGTTTTCTGCTCTTGCCGCAGTGCATGGAGATTCGGGCAGGTATTCGCGGCGTAACTTGTAGCATCTAACTGGAAGTGCTGTTGTGCAAGTACTCGAAGCAGGGAGCAAGATAGCTTCTTGCACCACGCAATGAACTAGACATTCTTAAGGCGTTATGAAACGAACACTCTAACCATGTATCGGCAAGGGACGGCCAGTTTATAAAAAAAAAAATTGGTGGTTTTAATTTTTAGAAGCTGTTGGCGACTCGGAAGATTTTGACGCTTCATCGAGCGATCGATGTCTCCAGTGCCACGAAGTGCCACGAAACGCTTTCCGTGACCACCCTTTGGGTTAGTAGATTGAGTGCTTTGGGGAAGATATTGAATATTTTTGCAGTCGTCTCCGCGTTTGATGTCTGCAGCATTATGCTGTTTTTTTTTGTTTTTTTTTCAGTAACAGAATGTGTCTGTCAAAGGTCCTTTTTCACGTTTAGAAATTAGAGGAATGTTATGGTGGAGTTTAGCCATTCCAGGAGTGGGAATGGTTCCAGCGTCTCTATTCCGAAGAGTTAAAAGGAATGAAAGTGTCGGGAACTCCGATTCCCCGGAATAAAATAAATGGAATAAAGATGCCCATTCTGCAACTTTGCTGTAGAGTGACAAATTTCAGCCCATCATTGGAAAAACAAAAAAATATAAATAATAACAAAGTTTTGTATGGAGTACACTAGGCTAATGCGTTCCAGGGTGAATAGCGAACATTTCCCCCCTAAAAACTGGGATGCCTAAATTAAAAGAGAAATAATAAGCCAGTTCCTTTTTTTGTTTTGTAGTGGACAGTTTATTATGTCAATATGCAATTAAAACAAACTGGGCCAAAAAAAAAAGCCAGAAAACAAATAAGTGCGCACTATATTCTGAAAAAAAGGGTAAAAATGCTTTATTGTTCGGACATTACTGTAATCCACAGACGAAAGATGTATAAAGGTTAAACGTTTGCGTGATACGAATAGTGTACAGACGCTTACTATTCAATATAGCTTTCTTTGTTGGTTTTTAAAAGTGTTCATTACGACTTGACGTTACATATATTGGAAATGACAGATTATATTAAAAAAACGTTTTGCATGACACAACTAGTTTTTTTTTTATGTGCGCAATAAGACGATTTGTTTTTAAGTGGGGCTGTGTAGAATATTTGTTTTTCTTGCGGAATATGCGCCAGATTCTTCCTAGCTAAAAAAAAAAAAAATTCTTTATTCAAGATTTGGTTTTGCGGTCTATGCATGGGGTGCAGTCTACCTAAAACAACTATATTTCAGCCAAAGTTGGCCCCGGCGGATTGTCACAGGATGAGTACCATCAAGAGCAGAGTCTCCAAACCCCCGCCCGAGGGTCAGATCCGAGTTCCTACCGGATCGGGAATTGCGCGGTCTTTACAGTAACGTTCGGCCCGCGGCCCGCTGTTACAAACGCCAAAATAAGCAAGCATAAAAAACAAAAACAACGCCATGACGCGCACGAAAGACGCAAGCGAAGAAATAAAAAAGAATGAGGGAAATCTGGTTTATCAAAACGTGAATCTCTCGCCATATTCTTTGTTACATGTGCATAGTCATCACCGGCATTACAATTCGTAGTTTCCTGCTTTCTCTATGTGTAACTAGAATGAAATTTCTTTTGCGTTCTTATGTGCAGAAAGCGTGCGACACCGAAAGGGGGCGCTCAAAGTGCGACTGATGTACACGCCAAATGACTGTTGGGAGCAGCACTGCGGCGCCACTCATTATTAAAGCCAAAGGGATAATCAGGCAGCGCATAACGATAATACGCCCCGCCATTCTCACTGGCAAAGTAAGATCGGCAGGGCTTATTATGTTAATGACCAGCATGATTCGTTCTTCGGCGTTCAGTATGAGTAACGCCGCGATCTGATTGGCGGCTGAGTGATAAGGAAAAGCAAGCCACGAGACAGTGGCGCCGCGATGCGGCTCCCAGCAGGGTCACCTGGCGGGCACATGGATGGATGAATGGATGAAACCGGCTGAGCCCTTTGGATCGGGTAGTAGCTTACGCCACCTAGCCACATCAGTTGGATGAGAGCGCCCCCTTTAGGTGTCACACGCTTCCTATATCGTGCGTAGTGTCCTGCATCTTAACTCGCGCCTATTGTCATCATCAGATGAACCCGTCTCGTGTTTTCTTTCCTGTCTAGAAATGTTCTAGTTAGCTTGCGCTTCAATTGAATAATTCGACGTATTTGTAATGTCATTATTAGCTGCATGTTGCACTTAAAAATGAAGCTTATGTATTCCCACCTTACATTTAATTTTGACATTCGCTCTAGTTTAAATTATGTTTCGTATTTAAATTCATATAAAGGCTCATTTATTTAGTGTTTCCCTATTTATATTAGCTTATTTATTTTCCCGCCCTCGACACCGCGACAAGTCCACAATCTGACCCTTTAGCCAAGGTATTATGAAGAACCCTTTTTTCTTTTCAACCGAAAATTGCCCTAGCAGGTTATGCAAAGGGTGCGGACTAGATTCAGGAAAACACGGTACAGTGGAGGACGCATGGGGAAAAATAAACACTTATAAACGAGAAGAAAACAAAATGTCGCGCACACCTTAGGGCCGTCGAGCAATGTGCAGCTTTGTAAAGCGCTGCTCGGTTCCCCCTTTTATCCCGCATCCCCTTTCGAACCCGTAAAGTTTCCGCTGACAAGCACCTCTCAATCGCGAACAACGGGATGTAGTGCTCCTAGTTAAGCACGACCGCGCTTGCTCCGCAAGGGAACCGGTGAGTTAGCGAAGCAGGCTAGCAAAAGGGCCAGCACACGGAAAAATACAAACACACTCGTCTAGACTCGTCTGGGTCGTACGGCGCTAAAAGACACGTAGGACCAGGACGAGGAAACACACACAGACGGGGACACAACTATGCGCCACCAAACTAGCCCAACTACATGCCTCGTTACGTTCACGTATTGCTGCTGTTGCGCTTTCTCCTCGTTGTGTGGTGACGGCAGGCAGCAGGTCGCCCTCCAGGGTAGAGGGACCACTAGATTTAAAGAGAGGGAGCAAGTCAGACCACGTAGTGCGTTTGCAGTTTCATGGCGCACGAGGCTTCCTCGGCAGACTGGTCGCAAGTGCGCATGCGTTGCGTTCTTTGCGTGGCGAGGATGATGTCGGGTGGGAGACGCGCTCGCAGACTGTCAACGCTTTGGTCACCCACTAGCCGCTCGTACTGCAACGTGGACCATGAACCACGTGACCCAAAATCCAGCTGTTCGAAGCACTCTAGAATCTGAGCACTCTTCTTCACCGTCCATGCAAAAGAACGACCGCTCCATTCCTCCCTCGCACGAGGGTCTGTTCTATGGAGCATAAATTAGCGGTCTAACCGGAGGCGTCCGCCTTGTGTGTTTTGCAACACGTTTTGTTCATCGTGATGGTTCCCTCTTTTTTTTTTTTATCGCGAATAACGCGTTCTACGCGCGTTTATTAGAGCTTATGTGCCTGCCTTTGTGGTCCCCAGTGTGTCCGTAAGAGAGCTGCATCTAAGGCCTCATTTAAATATCGGACGCGGCACTAGACTTCCCTCTATGATTTTCTTTTTAATGTTTTTGTTGTTGTTTTGTTTGAGACGTGAACGAGCATACTTACTCCGTTTACTTAGGATGGCAAACATCTGCGTCAAGAGGGATGCTGGTTCCGCGTTGAAAAAAAAAAAATTCATAATGGCAGGGTTTTGAAAAAAAGAAAAAAAGTAAGCGATTGGGTTTACCGCGTGTTTACATTGAACAATGCGGCGTCCATATAAAGCTCCTGTATGGACCGACGCGCTGTTTACCGGCAAGTCGGCGTGTGCCTACACGGGGTGAAAGCACTGCGCGTCCGCACAAACCACATTCACGTGAAGTGAAATGTTGGCGCACGTGCCGTGCCGACAGCGCCCCCTTAGCGGAGGGACGTCAGGACCGCCGTTTACCTCTTTACAGGCTGCTCTTCTCTTGAGGGGAAAGGGGGAGGAGGGGGATGGGGGAGGAGACCTTTCTTTCCTTTTTTTTTTTTTTGATTTCGAGCCAGACGACGCCATTCTTCAGCGTGGCCGTGCAACACGTCCGAAATAACAGTGCCGTAGTGCGGAATATTTAACGTCACTTAAAGATGAAAACGCGGAGCACGCATAAGACACGATGGGTGCTTCGGCTTTCGCTGACATTCGTCCTCACTCAGCGCCGACACGAGTCTCGAAAGAACTCCGACGAAGCACTCGCCACTTTCACTTTCCGGCGCGCTCAAAAATGTCGTCGTCTGCCGGGAGGGAAAAGAGAAACCTTTGAAGGTAAAGTTCGCGGCAAGGAGGATGGTTGAGGGCAATGGTTCGCGTTATTTTCAGTATTGAGGGGCTTCACACGCAACATAACGCATTTAACGCAAAAAATAGAAAAAAAAAAACAAACAAACAAACAAACAAATATCGGCGAAGTTTTTTAATGATTTTTTCCGTTACTTTTATTTTCCTCGGTTTCAACAATCACCAAACATCATAACCCAAGTTGGCGTCTCGGGAGGACAAGTTTCCTCATAGGAGATCCTTTTTTTGGCGGCCGAACAGTTTCGAAAACTAGTAATTAAAACCAGATGGCAGTCCCTTGCTGTTGTTTTTAACTGTGTCGCGTTATTTACAGTGGCAAATACAACTGATCGACATACATCGGCGGAGATCGTTTCTACTATAAAAGGTTAGCGTCAAACACCCCGTGTACCGCGTAGCTTAAAAAATAAATTGATAATTTTGACGGAAGGAAAGGCTTTGAAAGACGAAAGATGATAAAATAATATCCTGAAATCGCGTCGTTAGGCTTAGGTTATCACGCTTTATAGACTATACGGTCTACGTAGTATGAAATTTGTTAGCTCTTTCATACTATAGGTCTCTATATACTGGTCATTCGCCGAAGGCCTGCAGACTGCAACTAATCCCAAAAGACGTAAACGTGGAGCGTTGTTTAGCGTTTCGCGTCAACATTGTCAGCAGAAGAAACTCAACCAAGAGATAAAAAATGTATAACATGATTTTGTGTGTAACAGATAACATATATTATATAGTTTATATACGTTCTCTCAGCTCCTGGATAAACATCCTCTCTCACCTCTTTAAGGTGTTCACCGTAAATTCACTCTTTTTTTTTAGGTTGGAAGCTACATTTAATAAACAATATATCAGATACACGTCTGGACTGCTTTTGGAATTGTTCGTGTCACCATTTAATTAATTCTTTTATATAAAAATTGGGCCCAAAATACTGTAGAAAATATTAAATCAGGTTGACCTATTTATTATGCGGCTGCTCCCTGGACGTCAGCCAATAATCTTGTTACAAAAAAAAAAAAATCCGCCTTAAGCATAACAGTTGACATCCGAAAGAAATCATCTCTTCACTTTAAATTGTTTTATGTAAATCGAGCAGGAACAAAACTAAATCGGCCTGGCTGACACCTGTCACATATTCAAAGTAGCCCTGCTACTGAACTTTCTACCAAAGCGTAGGAGGCGTAGATTCGAGCCTCCATTCGCATGCAAACGAGACTAAATGCCCCGCAGCGTGGTTTTTACCCAGAAAAAAAAAAAATGTGCAAAAAATATTTTAGGTTTCTTTTTTTAATTTTTTAATCTCGCAAGTTTGTACCGTTTCCAGGGAGGAGCGCAGAATAGAATGCTAATCGTGGTAGTTGCTTTCGTGATATTTTAATATTACTTTTTGCGATACCCCTTTTTTGTTTCAATACAATGGCTCCACATTTGCAGTGAACTAGACAGTAGGGGGCTGGGCAGTCTGAGGTACACGGGGTTCCTACTCATGGGACGCATACTGGCCTTAAGTTTTGCGAAACTTTATATAAGATAAAGAAGAGGAATATTTTATTATTTTACTTTATTAATACGTACACTTAATCTCACAGCACTGTTCTTCGTGTTATCAATGGCGCAGGGGCAAGAGCACCACACGAGCAGTTCCGGAAGAGGGGGAAAAGGGAATTTGTAGTTTTCCAGTGTTCTTTTGTGTTTCCGAAACATCACTTTTGTCGAAAATACAGTGAGTGTGCAGGATGTTAATTATGTTGACGGTTACTCGAGACTGTTGTGAAAGATAGAAAACAGTATAACAATATTTAAAAAAAAAGAAAAGAAAAATAACTTCTGAAAAATGTAGACGTTCTTGTTTTGTCGGTGTTCTTTATCTTCTACTAAGTTTCCGACCTTTTACCGCACTCTCGGGTAATTCTCAACATAATAACTTTTGTGCCCATAGGATTTTTTTGGCTTCCTCTCAAAGATCGTACAAAAGTGTTTCTTTTTACCTCTCTTCCTGTGGCTTCCAGAGCCCTATACGTGAAACTCTTGAAAACGGTTATAGTTGCATTCATATCCACAACCAAATATTCTCTCTTAACACAAAATCTCTTTTGTACGTTTCATTTTATATAAAAAAACTGTTGCTTCACCGCCACTTTTGACCACCAAGCTTTACTGTTACACGTAGGGTAAAGTTGTACTATAAAGCACACTATATAAAAACATGGGGTGATTAATAAAAGATTAAAGCAAGAAATTTCCCGACGGGGATTGATCTTGAAACCAAGTGACTCCCCACCAGATACTACACCAACTGTGCTAAGGAGAGTATTTTTTTTTGTTTTTTTATTACTGATCTTAACAAAGTAGGTGTGTGATGTCATCTAACAGTTGGTTTGTAAAGTCAAACATTTACATAGCTTGAGCATACTGAGAAGAGCCAAGGGACACAAAATGTGTTGAGCCATGTACATATTGTGCGTGGTTGCGCTGGCCTCCCATACATCAGTCTCCCCCCCCCCCCCCCTTTAGTTTCTACTTTCCCGTGTTCAATTCTTATATGAGTCCCCCCCCCCCCCCCCCCCCCCCCTAATGCCATAGAAAGGGCCTCGGGATCAATACATAAATAAACAAATCAGTAAATACACTACCCAAATGAGAAACGATACGAGAATATCTTTTTGTTTATTTTTCAAAGCATACTTTCTGTTCTCGTGCTACACACGTCATTAGTAACTATTTCGCCAAACATTTTTCTGTGCAAAAAAAAAAAAATGAAAAGACAAATTATATGTAAAGAAAGCAAATTTGAAATACTCTTTTTCGCGGGTGGGGTAGGGCGCCTATTACACTTGAAAGTAAAACCTAAAGAAACAGAGGGAATTTCCTCCAAACTTGCTTGCAAGTACCCAAGCAAACACGCATTGAAAGGCCACCATTTGCCGCTTGTCGTTGCCGTGTCGGCGTTGACTTTTTGGGAAGACCTTTGTCAATGTCCGTTGCGCTTCGGTGGGTTCGACGGGCGTTGGCGGTAAAGACCTCCAGGGATCACGTGGTTGCTATGGGAGACTTCGCGATAACGATGCTGCAAACAAAAACAAACTGCGCTATAAGAAATAATAAAAAAGCGGCTTCGAGTGGGCTTTTTCGAGGGCCCGGAAGGCTTTAGATTTGGGCAAGCAGCACTTCCTATGATTTATGGAGTTGTTATGAATTAAAGGAAACAAACTATAAAGCTACTTGAAAGATGACGTACGGTTTGTCGAAGAAGTTGCCTGTGAAGTAGCGTAGCGATTAGAGATCAGAAAAAAAAATAAATTCAAGTACTGTTCTTCCTCTGGAAAACGTAGTTTTGAAGGTTTCTGTATTGATTATGACTTAAGGCTATTCTGAAAAAAAAAAAAAAACGTTCCAAGGACGTGTTGCACTCAAACGCAAAGGGAATTTTTTCTTCTAGATTCTTCTCAGCTTCAAAAGTTTCTAAACAGCTGTATCAGTATTTACTGTATGCCTGAATTTCTAGAACGTTACTGAAAATACTCTACTAGTACCGGTGTTTTTGCGGAGATAAAAATAAATCTGGTAAATAGGGTTGTTGGGAAAAAAACATTTTTGGGGAACAAACTTCCAACCATGGCAGCAGACGTCAGAGGTTGAAAAAAAAAAAGCTTATTAGCTAAATAATTAAAGCTAAGTTAACTCACTATTTTTTAATTGTCGCAGAATATGGTGGACTAGGGCTAATGGCAAGTTTGGAGCTACGGGCATTAAAATCTCATAATCGTTCTTTTAAACCTAGAGAAAGTTCTTCTCGTAAGCGTTTGAGCGTGAGAAAATGTCGGGATTTTTTAAAGAGAAAACCAAAATGCAAGGCGAATCGCTCCACTTCTCATGTACTGCGTTTTCGTTTTGTGCTGGAAAAGCTTGTAAATTGTTTGACGCTCAAAATCTTAGGAGAGGGACTTTTTTGTTTTGTAAATACAGATGTGAGATCGTTTATTATACTGCAACAAACTGGCCGTTAATTGGTACTAGCCGCCAAACTGCACTAATGAAAATGTTAGTACATCTTCGTTAATTAACTAGCTAAATTGTATCTGCTTTATATGTCCGGATGTCCACCTTTACAATTAGTTTGTCCCCGAAGAAAAGAGTTTTTGTTTCCTTCTACACCATTATATTTTGAGGTATTTTCACAAATCTTCGTTTAAATATTAGTTACGTGTACACGTGTTTCTGGAGGACGACCTTTTTTTCTCAGTACTAAGAATTAAAGGCCGGTGTAAATTCGTAAATGAGAACGAATATTTTTTTTACGATTTATAAAAGATCAAATATGCTGTAGTATCAGTACTGGTGAATAAGAAAAAATGTGTTTTGTCACCCCTCGTACTTTTAAGACGTCAATTTAGATAAGATGTTAGGTCGCCTTATTACCGTTCATAAGTTTCCCTTATTAGTATTTTCAGTTAATGCAACCACATCTATTGCTAAAGAAAAAAACACTTTGCGCGTGTCTACATTTCTGCTTCTACTTCAAAATATCACACAAAAGTGTTTTTTTACGAAATTCGGGACAGTTTCGTTGACGCAAGATATAAATAACCTGTACAATGCGCTTTCCATTCACACACGAGGAAAAACGTTAATCGAGCAATTTTTCAACACTGAATTAAAGAAATGAGCGTATATTCGCTAGGTTCACAACTCGAGCTTTCTTAAAACTCTGCACTTTAAAATTATTTAATTTTGAATTTGTTCATTAAAATGTAATATAGTTAGGGCTGGGCGTCGATTACAAATTTTAACCCAAATAATAGCCATAATTTAATTGAATCAAATGGTTTAGTTTATTTACGTTCATAATAGGATTTCTAAAATGTCATAATAAACTTTTTGTCTTCGATAAATACGTGAAAAACGACACAAAGTACATTTAGGGTTTTTAAATCAACTTTAATGTGTAGTAGAGAACAGTGAAAAGACACCCGCACTCGCAAATTATTATTTCATCCGAAGAGGCTAAGAATTTCGTTGATAGTCTCCGATGCGAACTCCTTTGATTGTTCAAAATAGACTCTACCGCGCTAAACTGAAACTGGCACGGCGTTGAAGTGAGTGGGACACGTATAATATTTTCCACTCGATTAGAGCTACAAATCTTGCCCCTAAAGCCTACTTCAGCTAGAAATTGTACCTATTTTGCCTTCATACAAGTCTTCTAGTTCACGTCCGCGTTGTGAAAGCGTTAAATTCACACTTTTTGTTGTTTGTCAAAGGTTGGTCGATTACACGATTAAAACATTAATCGAAATTAAAGCTGTAAACGATTAAATGGTAGGTTAATCTATCGGGTGCCCTCCTCTGATTGTGGTTCACGGTACCACACTACCATGACATTTGGTTCCTTCCTTTCGAAGTAGTTAAACTCAAGTGTTACAGTCTATACCTCCGTTCCACAAAACATTGATTATAATGTGAGTCGTCCACAAAAATAAGACACAAATACACGTATTTCTCCAGTTAATCATAAAAAAATGTCTCTGTAGTGAGGTATGACTGTATGAAGCGTGCTTATAACTGTATAATGGCTCCAATTATTATACGGTCTATGGTTCGACCGCTTTCCAAGCGCCGCACTATAGGGTCACACAAATGAATCACGTAATATATACGTTCACGGAGAACGCTGGAGGCGAACCCTTAACTATGATCTTAAAACTCGATTTTGGGAAAATTAAAAAAAAAAAAAAAAACATTAAGTGGGGATGCTTTCTGTATCGAGTGTTTCCAAAGCTACATTTTGAGTTTGCATACGGAGCCTGCAAATAATAAGAAAAAATAAATAAAACGCTTTTGTTTGAGCTGTCAGAAGCACAGTTTGCAACCAAGGCCTTGTCCAGGGTCCGGTTTGAACAGGATACTCCCTGTTTCCGATTCCCAATTTCGGGAACATTACCCTACGACATTTGAGTGTGATAAATATACTATCCCCAAGGGGGGGGGGGGGGGGGGGCATCATCATGGCCTTTTAGGCATCGTTGCGTGCATCGTTGTTGTAGAGGCGGGTTTTATGTTACCAAGAAATGATACTTTGAAGAACGATAAAGCGCCCAAAACTCAAGTCAGCGGAATGTTGATAAGATTCTAAATCATGGCTAAAACTAAATATCTCAGTTGACACGCATCCAGAGCCACGAGAAGTAACCACGGCGGGCCAGTTACAGAATATCGAACTAACAAAGTATTGTTCAAATACTAGTTTTTCCTGCAGCTGAATGGAATTGTTTGTCCGATAACTCCACGTCTGCACATTTATTCGCAAATGCCTTAAAGGGACAATGAAGGCGATTTTAATTATTTTTTTTTAAATTGCTGTTTTATTTACGGTTTAGTAATCATCTCCGGTCCGATTTATACTTTGCATGGTTATTCAAGCGGAAATTAGAACAGTATTCCTAAAAATCGCGAACCAAAACGTGACCGAGGGCACGTCTCTCGTTTGGACCAATCGCTGACGCGTCTTTTGTGACGTCGCGCTTCTTGGTCCCGCATCGGTCACGTGAGCTCCGCTTCTCCCGCTACTCTCGGGGCGTCGCCCCAGTCGATCCCGGTACGATTATTACCGCGACTGTTTAACTGATTTGCGCGGCACACAAGCGCCGGTTTCAGCTGAAATTTGGGCAACGTGGCCTGAGACATGCCTGGAACCCAGTTCAATCGTCAAAAAAATATCCGAAATTGCCTTCATTGTCCCTTTAAGTCTCACTTGATTTGTGCATACTATGAGGCGTACTAATAATGTAGGTTTATTATTTCCCAGTGTTCAATTTATTCTTATTTTAAATACGCATGTTTTTTGTTTTGTATTACGTTTTTTATAGTTTATATAGATGCAGTCTTCTGTCTCGTTCAATTGCGTTCACCCTATAATTTGTGAAAGCTGTTCCCTCTTACTTTTTGTTCCTGAACTGCACGACCAATTAACTTATTATCTTAAAAACTTTGTGACCATCCTACCGAAATTCCGAATTAAACTGGTAGTATTTCAAAATAACTAAGTAAAGAAATATATGAATAAATAAATAAACTGCATTTGTCAAGTCTTTGCGTACTAAAAGAAAATATTACACTGCAAATAAGAACGAAAATAGTGTAATTTGATCTTCTTGTAGAGTACTTCGACGCCCCAAGGACTCTTTCCCCTCGTGGATGATGGTTTCGCTTCAAGCACTATCGCCCTCTGACGCGCTAGAAAGGCAACTGGTCGATTAGGCACTCTTTCGCATCAAGAAAAAGTCTTAAAAAAAAAAAAACACTTCTAGGTTTGTCACGAGGAAACTTTTTAGGGGATGCTAAAAAGACCGTTTTAGGGTGAAAAATATGAACGAGTCGAAGAAGCCCTAAAGGTCCTTTAACGACCAGATTTTTTTTTTTTTTTTTTACAGTGAACATGTAGAGTCGTATTCCTCCCATTCATCTAAAGTGGTCGCGAAGTGGCAACCAATGACGCCACAAATACCAAAGTGTCCTTCTCTCGGATGTCGCGATCCTGGCGGTTGAGTGGTAAAGTTCTGAAGAATAAAAAAAAGTATAACTAAAAAAAACTTTCAGCCTTTCCACTCTGGTGAGGAAGGAAGAGCAGCGGAGCTGTAGCTTCCGTTCTCGGCGGTGGCTTTCCAGGCGAGCGATCAGCTCGTCTTTCGTAAGAAAGTCTGAAGCGCTCGAGGCACAGGAACTTTAGGCGATAGCGGAGTCGCGGCGGTTGCGGAACCGTTCGCGCCGCTGCGCACATCGCCGCTCGTTCGTTCTTGCTCTTCTTCCTCCGAAAAAATGTTGCCGCCATTTCTGAGTGACGCCAGCAACCAGTTGTCTGGTTGCCCAGGCTGGAAAGGTTGTTGCGATCTGTAAGCGACGGCGCGGCAAGCAGACAGCTGGCAAACACAACACCCTGGACAGCTACCGCCATCTATGAGCGATGGCGGCAACCTGAGTGTTGTGTCGACCACGGGTGTCGACATTTGTTTGGTACCGGACACGATCCTGGGTAAACTAGCCCTTAACAGCTCCTCTGTAAAAAAAAAAGAAAACATGATTGTAAAATTATTCCGAAGGGTTCTTCGGCTTGTCCATATTTTGCGCCCTAAAACGTTAGTCTAAGAGCCCCCTAAAAGGGTTTTTCATGAAAAAAACAACCTATAGCAGGTTCTTTTCAGCTCCATTTTGATGTGAAAGAGGTCTTTATCTCCCAGTTTCCCTTCTAGTGCGCCAGGGGGCGATAGTGCTTAAAGGCCGACGTACACTTCGCGCTTTCCACTTCGCCCACCTCCTCCTTTCTTACATCCTCTCCACTTTTTACCTTGCCCCAACTTAGGTCCTCCTGCAGCTTAAAAGAGGGGAGCGCTAAGAGGATTATCTTGCCTGCAGAAAATCAAGGCTGTACGTCAGCCTTTAAGGCGAAACCGTTCCTCGTAAGCTGTAAGAGTTCTTGGGTCGTCAAAAACCCTTCCAAAAGCGGATTTCTTTTTTTTCTTTTTGTGCTGCAGTGTTTTTGTTGTTACGGCGTCCCAACTTGCTGCAGTGCTGCCGAAGCCTGCGTCGACTGTCAAGCTGGCGAGTGACCCACAGCAGAACAGGCGTCTTCCGCTTCCACCACCGCTGCTGGGACGCCGCAAGGATCGCGGCCGGTGACAGCGTGAGTCTTCTGTGACGTCATCAGGCACAAATCGAGGGACCACTTTTTTAGCAAACGGGAAACACACCAGTCGAACATGCGTCCCAGCAACCGTTGTAAATCTACGCCGTTTACTTGCATACGAGTGCAATAATTTCGCCACACAGTGGCCGTAAACACCGAACGTTTCTGCGAATAATTTCGAAAATCCCCAGGGACAGGGTGGTTGGGAAAAAAAGAAAGAAGAAGCTCTTCTCGGGAACAAACTGCCAGCAATGGCGGACGTAAAGGATTCTAAAACACGTACTAATTGGCAAAATAATTTTAACAAAGTTGCTGATTAACTTTTTTATTAGCGAAAATTGCAAACAGTTCCAATTAGAAACTTGTCAAGCGTCATTGAATACCACCAAATCTGTAAATTGTAGGGAGACTTAAAGTACGTGCGAAGCGCAGGGGAGTGCCTAAAATTTTCAGTCGTGCAGCAGACGGAAGGCTGGCAATGCAAAAACGAGTATGATATTTTTATCATCCGCGTTCTCAACCACCCTATTTGTAGGTAGTTTTGAAAGTATTATCAGAAACACCTCCTATAACCTCGTGTTTTTCTGTTTTTTTTTTATCATAAGTAAATATCTAAAATACTATAGCAAGCGTTAACAACCAAGTCAAAAACGAAGCCCAAAAGATGCCGCGCAATCTACCAAAGTGAACCACCCCAACAGTAACGCAAGCGAATCTGCAAGCGTTTACGATGTCATATTAACTGCAAAACATATCGATGGAACGACGACGATTTTCCCAAACCACATTCGCGTCAGGCCCAGTTCTGGTAATTGAACCTGCCGTATTGCGCATGGCTCGTTACCGCATTCCCTTTAACGGCATGCGTTTGATCAGTCGCTGGCTCAATTACATGACCAGGGTGATGATATCTTTGCCATTTGCTAAACATAGTATGTTCGTGATGTAGGACGTTTGCTTGGGAAAACCAAGTTTGTTCTCGCCTGCGACTTATGTTGCGTTGAGGGATATAAGCGCTCCGCCACAATTTTCGCCGACGTTATGCTCTATAATATGACGTTCTTAATAAAATCTTATATATATATATGCATGTTTTTTTCTTTCTTTCTCTTTGTGAGGTGAGATAAGGAGCAAACGGGCGGACATAGTGTACGGTCATGTTAGGTAATGCAATCTACTTTTCTTGTTTGTTCTAGTTATGTACAGCTTTCCCATGACATCGATCAAAAGTTAGGTTAAATAGCCGCGGCTTTCTTTCTTTATTTTCCCTGCTTTATCAATAATTCAGTGCCGAAAACAAGTGCAGTTTGGCGAGCTTTATTACCGTCCTTGGGTATCTTCTGCTCGCAAACCTTTCGGTCGCTATAAAGGAGAGCTTTTTCTAAGGGGAAAGCAACTGGTAAGAGGGACGCTCTCGGCGCGATAAGGAAAGGAGTACGTTGGTTAAGGAGCATACAATACGGCGTGAGTGTATTTGTGCTCTCTGTGTACTTGGTGCGTTTTTTTTCTCCGCTAAATGCTTCCACGTGCTTTTGTTTGCCCCTGACCTCGACAGATGACGGAGCACGCATGGCTGCCACGTCATCGCGCGTTCCTTCTGCATTGTCTATGTTGCTTTTGATTGGCGTACGCCTCCTTGCTTTCCGATGCGCCAAAGATGCAGTTTAAAACGCATGCTCGCCGTGTATTCTGCTTCCCCTTACGACGAATTACAGCGGAAGCTACGAGACGTGGGATCCAGTTAAATGCCGTGTGCTTCTCACGTGACATTTCGTTGGGAGGGGGGGACAGAGGGGGGGGGGACAGAGGGGGGGGGGGGGCAGCGAGAGGAACGGGGCGTTTAGCCATGTGATGCGGTCACGAAATGTTGGAAAGTTGGAGGGACGTTCGTACTCGCCTCAAATATCCCAGGACTTTCATAATGGCTTCGCAAGTTTTCAACGCTTGACACTGCGGGGCTAGCTTGCATCTACGTCAACTTTGTTACGAACCGACGGAGATCACAGGATACAGTCGCGTACAGAAAGCAAGTGTTAACAGACTGGGCAGGTAGACATCCGAAACGAGAAGTAGCGAGACTGGTGGTCTGGTACTCTGTAGCAGAAATCTGTATCTATTAGTAGAACCGATACACTTTAAATGGCAAATGCTCGAGAAACATGTCGTTTTGCTGTTCTAAATAAGTATAACGATGAATAAAAGAGCATTGCATTTAGAGAGTAGTTAGTTCCATCTACGTTTCTTATGATTTCTAGCGAAGCTAATGAGCACCGGTGACACAGACGGAAAAAAAATACTTGGCGGACGTCGGTGTAGCTACAGAATAATAGACATTTACCGATCACTGCTTTTCGATTAATTTTATACGACATTTGATATAAAAGATGCGATTATTGATATAATTTTATCAATCATTGTTGGTGCCCCAGAACTAATTGAAGGTTAGATGATTTGACGACAAGCACTGTTGCATTGTTTTCGCTTCAATTGTTCGGTACTAGCTCTAGATTAGTCTATCTGTCGTGTTCAAATGATGCAAAAGACAAGGGTCATATTTTATTTGTTTAATCGAAGTTTGCTTATTATTCCGGCCAAGGAATTATTTTTAAATTCAATATTACCTTGAACAACAATGCTAAGAATTTGTCGAAGACACTTAAGACCCAAAAGCTGTTTGATTTAGCATACCAATGGTATTCTTGAAATATGTTCCTTTTTACAAAATTATTTTCCAATGCGCACTCTGCAGACAATGTATATCAAAAGGAAAATAGAATTTGTAATATTCTTACAACAGTAGAGTGACCACTCGTAATGTTCCCCTCAAGAAAGAAAAAATAAAACTACCGTGTATTCGTTTATAATTAATGGTGATAGCCGAATATTTGTACTGTATCATTAATAATGACTAGAAGTGTACAGCATTATATTTAAATGATTGTAAGACAAAAAAAAATCAAACGTACCTCCTCCTGGGTTGTGACCTCGCTTAACATAGACGAACACGTTTCGGGTAAATAATACAACATTTTTTTCGTTTTCTAGCAACACTGTAACAAATCAAATCAAATCAAATTAAATCAACGTTTAGTTTTCCCTTTTGCTAACAACGGCTTAAAATCCTACTGGGTTAAGCACGCACGCTTGAAATACACACAGAATAGAAAGTTGTGCAAAAATATGCAAGCACACAAGCATGTCAATATGCCAATTAAAAACACAGGCATCAAAATTATCGCTCTCCAAAACAAAGGTTTGTGCTAACAATATCGACATCACTAAATTGCGTGTTTAAGACATGTTGGATACGCGAAACCGGTGATGCGTTTTGAATGAGGTCTGGGCAAAATACTTTTAGATATCTAGAGTTTGTTCTAAGTGGAGTGAACAAGGTGAGGAAAGTAGGGCTGTCGATTGCATTATGAATTAGCCCATGTAAAAACTGGACATCCCGAATAGACTTTCTTCTACATAACATGCACAATGTTATTTTTGCTAAAATCGAATTATATTCATAAAATCACTTCCTTCCAAAATATCTGACGTAAATGATCCGCACAAATCGCTTCTGTACATGTTCTGTACTTTCACTTGCTGTTATACAGATGGAGTTCCACACGACAGAGGCAAATTCTAGTTTTGAACGCACATGGGCACTGTATAATCTCAAAAGACAGTGATAAGTGATAAATGATCTAGTTAAGCAAGACATTATTCCCAACGTACGTAATGACTGGCTAACAATGGAGCCTACATGAGAAAGGAAAAAGAGATGGTCGTCCACAAGAACACCTAGGTCTCGCATCTGCGTAGTCGGGCAGATAGTTTCAGTTTCCAGAACACATACACACAGACATAATATTAAGAGCAAACATTAATCCAAGGCATAATAATACCTATATCTAAATACACTAGTAACATAAAAAAGGCATTAAATTGGAAAAATAAATATTCCAATAGAAAATACGCCTAACAAAATACGTGTTGCAATATTAAAAAGTGAGGCTTTTTCTTAGCCACGAAATATTGAGGAAAAGCCCTCATTCGTATATATTTCAATAAATAAAATTTTCCAACCGTTTTTCTAAAGTTTTTAGTTGTGGGACATACATACCTTACTAAATTACTTTTTGTTTGCAACAAAAATTGCGCTTTTTTTTTTAAACGAAAACATGGACTCAATAAACGTATAGAAACTGCTGAGATTACTTATAATCTATGTACGCAGATACATACGTAATAGACCGGAGATATTTCACAATAAAACCTCCCGGGAGATAATAAAAACAAACGAAAAAAACTTTGAAGGCACACTGGACGTTATTGACGTGCCGGGCATACCAGCTGCGTTATACGTCTCGGTTACAGAAACGTATACCGCAGACCATCTTTTGATCTTATTAAAGTGGGTAGCAAGATCAAAATTTAGAACTCCGGTTTTTCTTGATATGTTGCGTATTGTCAGTATTTTAAAACTAAACAACCATATTTTTCCGACGTTAACAATAATTCAAATTGTTGTTATTTTACAGCAGTCTCTTTTTCTTTTTTCTTTTTTATTGTACACGTTTGTTAATTGAGAAAAGGCGTAGTTCGGAAGTTTTTTATCGCAACGAAGTTTGATGTACGTCTGTGTTTCTACATGCTTTTTGTTATCCTATATGTTTCCTATTTTAGTCGTTTTTCGGCTTGAAGTAGATAGTTTCCGACATAAAATAAACCCTTCACAAGTTCTGACGGTTCTGTGGGGATGTTAGTGGTGCTTTCCGTTATTGGCGGACCATCTGTGAACGGTGCAGGAAGCACAAGGAGCAGACTACATGTAAAGAGCCAAATTTTCTGTGAAGCAGCAACTGAAACCACGAAGAGCGTCTGCAATTCAATGGCGGATGCCTCCCGTGCAGATTGGTCGCTAGTGCGCATGCGTTTCGTTGTCACGTGGCGACGAGGAAAGCGGTCGGATACGCAGTGACGATTGCAGACGATAAACGTTTTCACTTGTCCTCGCAGCTCGTATTGCAAAAGTGGACCCTGAACCACGTGATTTCGATAGAGCAGTTGGGAACGCTCTGATATCTGGACACATTAGCTGCTTGCGCTCGTCGACCGGAAGGACGTTACGGCGTTTCTTTTGTTCAAGTTATGAGAAAGTTTATTATGGCGTCCCGGAATGACGTCTTTAGTACAGACATTACCTCCTATATATTGACAAAGCCTGGCAGATCGCCACGAGAAGCGGCCGCCGAAATGGAAAAGGTGGAGCGGCAGGCAACGGATGAGAGGAAAGCCACGTGACTGGCGCCCCGCTGCGGCGAGACGCCGAAACACAGTTCTCCCGAGTAGGGTGCCTTCATGTGCGCTTCGCATAGAGTGATGCCAACTGCCTGTTTCCCTTTCCCACACCCTAATCCACCGCCATTTTGTTCCTCTCATTGTTTCCCCGTGCGCCGGAAAGTGGCCTTTGTGTCCATCGGTAATCCCATCCGAGGGGGAAAATGCTGATCCTCCCTCCGTGGGTTCCACAACGCTGCTCCGAACTTGTGAGATAAGGTGCTTGTTTCCGGGAGGGTTATAAGCCCCACGGATTATCGTCGAGAACCAAAATGGCTGCTGGTTTGTCGGCGAGCGGAATTACAAAGGGTGGCATCACCCTAGCAAAGCGCAAATGAAGGCTCCCTACTCCCGAGCGAACAAGTGTGTTTTCGGTCCTCGCCGTTAGAAAAGCTGTGCGCTGACGTCCAGGTTCCCCGAGAAACGGCTACTTGATGCTGTTTGCTACCAGATCCTCGCGCTCCGAATTTGTGACCGGGCGCTCTATGGCTCCGTCATCAAACTGCCAGACTTTGTGAGTATAGAGGAGGCTATGGTGCAGGAACCGTTCAGTCAGTTGAACTTCCGTGAACGATTGTTTTGAGGTTTATATTTTTATAGCGGTATTAAATCGGTAGCTTTATAGGGCCAAACAACCTCAAAAGGCGCGTAAGCACGACATGCGTAGGACGTTCAATCTGTAACCCATAAACGATGTTGAAAAGAAAGGCAACTGGTGCCACGGCTTAAAACCGCGTCATCAACGAGGGAGCCGAGTGCGCTAGTGACTGAGCTATGAACCCAGCTCTCATGTACGAGAGGATCAAAATTAGGGGGAGTGAAAAACCGCGTGTGGAACGCATAGGGGTGGAAGGGGCCAGAAAGGGAGGAGCAGAAACAGGTGGTGTAGACAGAGCGCGCGGAACGAGAAGGGGCAGAAAGGGAAGGAAAGCGCACTTCTTCTCTTTTGATGACCCAGAATATTCAGTGCAAATATTTTAGTATTCGAAAGGTGCTGATAGGAAGAGCGTGCAGCCACAAAAAGACAATGATGTGATATAATTAGTTTCCATTCAGCATCCTGGTTTAGTCACCACCCAAACTAAGAGCACTGCCCACCCCATAAAACTACCGCATTTAAATGCGTTTAACAAGATGACCAAACATTGAGCCATTTTCTGGTGTTGCTACCGGTATATTGCCATTAACATTTTCACAATGACGTAAATATTTATGCGCCTATTTTAGTAAAAGAATCGCACCTCTACAAAAGTAAAAAAAAAAAGTATATACAAGTCAAAAAGTATAGGTAGTCTGCGACATGCTTTAATATTGAAATATGTTTTCCTGTTTACGATGCAAATGTAATTCCCTATTTTTTTTAGGCAGTGTATACTGTAATATTAGAGCCTACCGAATTTTCACATAAAAATCACGTCGGGTTCTTTTTTTAATTTTGGTCAGTGCGTCTTATTCAACGAGCGACACATACGTTTTTTTAAGGATGTTTTTTAACAGCGGAATAATTCCACGGGGGCCATGCTTCTTGTTTAATTCGTTGACGAGAATATTGATAATTGCTCTCGCTTCCGCATATTGCCACGCCCGTCGGCGGACGAGCGCGTGCGTGGCCGAGTGGTTCTCGCGCTTGACTGTCGCGCGGAAGGTGTAGGTTCGATTCCATCCAGCGGTCTGTGCTTTTAATTATTCTTTCAATTTGGCGTTCTCGGAAGTTCGAGAACATTCTAGTCTGATCGAGTTCTACGCACCGAAAGTTCTACCCGAATGTTACAGAAGCCTACGAGGATACATAAGGGACTCCGCATGGCGAGCGGAGTCAATTTCGCCCAAGCGCTCGATCCTGCTGTTGCGCCGCTATAGACGTCCGCGACGCTCTATTGTTATCTTCTGTTCCCTTTTTGTTTTGGGCACAAGTTCGCCCCATTCAACATTTAGTTTCTTCAGTTATTCGCCTCCTCATCATTTGTCATTCGTGACAATATAATGCGATCATAATACACATATGCAAGATTTTTGATGCAGTTTTCGCCGCACCGAACGTACAACTATATAGCTGCGACTGGTACAAAGGGGCGACTTATATACCTACTTTTTGTTTTCTGAAAGCAACCGTTTATATGAACGTGCGACTCAAACAAAACTGCTACTTATACAAAATTGCCGCTTGTAGGCCATAAATTACGCAATACAAACCTACTCAAAAGTACTACGAATAATGTTAGAGTTTCGTTGAAGGACACTCTTGCAAAACTTTAATTACGGGTGGGCAAAATGGTTCTTCTAATGCGCCATTATGGGTCCGCAACCGGAATATAAGTCTAGACAAGTCGAAGCCATTCGGCAGGCTTAACGTTTATGTAAGTGTTCATCGTACCGGTTCCTCTATATTGAAACAATCCTTGCACATTCCGTTTCTATATGTTTCGTGCCTGGAAAGTAACGGCCACACCGAGACAGCCTGTGCGTATTGCACACTACGAGACATCTACAAAGTTTGGACGCTAATGCAATCGGTGAAGCAATCATCCCTGGAACGTGCGGGATGTAAAGCCGTCCGAAATCCAGGGTTTTTCGAGCTATCGCTTTCTGCTTGTTTATATTGTGTCATGAAGTATTTCATTTCACGTAAGAATGGCCTCTTGCTTGTTCTGAATGACGCAAATTGTTTTGCGACATACTCGGGGTTAACCGAACCATAGCATTCGCAAAAAAAAATCTTTCAGCCTTTTTACTTTGATAAATAACGAAGACCAACAAGCTGTACTATGGTGGGAATAAAGTAACGGCCGGCCGCAAGTCGGCAAGCCAGAGTGGTAAGGCTGGAAAGGTTGCCGCCATCTACGAGCGACGGCAGCAACCAGACAACCGGCAAGCCGGTTGTCTGATTGCCGCCGTCGCTCATAAATGGCGGTAGCTGTCCGGAGTGTTTTGTCGGCGTTTATTTGCTGGCGGACACGATCCTGGGGAAACCAGCCCTTAACAGCTCTGCTGTTAAAACCGTTTTAAGAAGTTTTTTTTTTTGTTTTTTTTTTGTAGCAGTTTCGCCTCAAATAAAGCTTGTAAATGGGACTGTTGGCGCAAACCATATTATTGCAAAACGTCCTTGCTGTAGGAGAGGGCCTGGCTTGATAACAATCCAGGCCTAATAAGAAATATGTGCCATCTCCTTTTTTAGGATTTTTTCAAATGTTCTATGCAGGCAGAAATTTCAGCTCTTTCATGTCTCACGTATAAAATCATTATAGAAAAATCAAATCATTCTAGACAATATGCACTAAAACATGTCTTCTATTATAATCGTGGTGTTTAGAACGTGTGTATTTTTGTAGTTGTTATGCACCACCCAAACGGCATTAAGTCTCTTCTACCTCTAAAAACTAAAACAAAAAAGCAAATTAAATTAAATACCGATTTACAAAACACCCACCGCCAATTTGATACGTCTGAACGAGCAACACGGAAACATTTTAACTACTGTAAAGGGTAATTTTCTTTACATGTAAAGAGTTGTACTGAGCGTCAATTAAAACAATAGGTTAAAGTTACGCTTCGTAAGGCCTATGATCGCCATATTGGACGCTGAGGTTTTCATGATTGAGCACGTATTTTAATCTCCCTCGGTATTTCGCCAATTTTAGAGGGACGACCGCTCTACGATGCTCTGTATTTGCATAAGGTTTTCAACGCTGTTATTGATTCATTGCTGCTAACCAGCACCTTTTTCATAATCCCCAAGGACACAGCAGGCATACTGCTTTTTTTTGCATTAAGTCTTGCAATCTGGCACTTTACTGAGACGAGTGCAATCTATATACATTAAAAGTCTAACAACTCAGACGTGTAATTCTTTACAACTTTCTAAAAGTTTGTTACTTACCGTTACACTATAGCACGGGTATTAAATACGCGGGCCGCGGTCCGCATGCGGCCCGAGACCCTCTGGAATGCGGCCCGCGTGCATCCTGCGGCTGCGAGTCCCCGTTCCCATGCATCAAGTTTCTACATGCGCCAAAATTAATAGTTTATTTAGATTGAATTAGGAGAGCGTGTTGATATCTGACCGTGTCTGACGTTTTTTTTTTGTTTTTTTTTTTTTTGCGTTCGCATATCAAGAGGAATAGTTTATTATCGTCGATTCATTTCCGATTTGAAAAGGAGCTTTGATCACGTAACCTGTTTACATATTTCTTCATTCGGGTTTCTCTTGGTCTGAGTATTGCTTCGCCTAAATATTTTATTCTCCGCCCTTTCACATGTAAATCAACCTGCACGGTTACAATTCTACAAGCTCGAGGGGAGACATCTCGGCTGCACAAACTTTCGCTCATCAGGAGCAACTGCTAAAGATAAGGCTACGAGCTCTGGCTTCTTGATGTCAGACAATGCCTTTTAAATAAAATAATTTTCTGATAATGCCGCAATAAAGATCATCGCTATGCTTGTTGTGTCTAGTTAATTGTGTGACTAGCAAGGTAAGGACGGTGTGCTTGTATTCGTTCTATTGGAACCTGCCAGTACGTTGGTGGTTTAAATCGTATTACAGCAACATTTTCTAGTCAAAACGTAGTAGCATATGCAAACGCAAGCTAAAGATGGCAAAACGGTGAGCTTACAAAAAGCAGAGAGCACAATTAGGTTCCTTCTCTAGAAATCTCCAGCGTGTCTCAGGCACAATTTGGCTGCTTTGCACGGTAAAACACCACTGTTGTTTGTTGTCCCAAAATAGCAAAATATTGACCCCCTCCCCTTGTGGGACCTTGACCTCTCTTGAGTGGGCTATTTGAATTTGGTCCCCACACTCGAGTGAGTTTTGAACCCTTGCACTATAGTCATAGTTTTCTTTCGCTCCTTTTCAAGCCTGCGAGCTGTTGGGGAAAAAAATATGTGTTTGTCTTATAGGGTGGGACTCGGTTGGATTGAGCTGGATTGGATTGGGTTGATTCAGAACGAGGCAGGATGGTTATAGAAAAACAAAAAAAAAGCCTATGAAACAGGCCTTGTTCACCGTCACCAGCTCTAAATGATCGTCATTTTATTTAAAAAGACAGTGCTCAACCTTTTTCTTTCAATCCACTAACTATAATATTTATCAAGCTTGTAATGCCAGAAACTTACCCCCTCACATACCCACGCACAAACTCACATATACACACAACTACCCACCCACACACGCACCAACACACACACACACACACACCAACACACACACACACACACACACACACACACACACACACACACACACACACACACACACACACACACACACAGGCAGCCAGCCACCCACACACGCAACCAAAACACCCCCTTCACACCCTTATAAATACAAACAATATATAAGATTGTCTTAAAAAATGAAGTTGTCTGTCCGAAACAAAGCAGAATCTACACTTAGGCTTTTAAAATGCACCACACTACAATCATGTTCAGATTATAAAGCTGCTAATGTAACCAGAGCCAGGAAGTGAAGATTGTAAATACTATGGAGAGTAATTTTTCGGTATCTGTTTCCTTAATTATTTTCGTACTTTTATAAATTTTGTAGTTTTTCGAACCCAAATTCTAAAAAAAAGCAAATAAATATATGCGCTACGAGAACTTTCGCTTTCAGACGACGCGGCCAATTTGTGTTGAAGGCTCCGTCTAGTTAATTGACCTCCAGCCCCCTCAAATAATAAAGAAAGTTGAGACCACGTTTTGCATGTCGTGGGCCAAGATTAAAAAATACAGAGCTAACATAAAAAATACAGATCCCGGAAGAAGCATGCAGCCAAACAAGAACTTCCAAGGTCAAAGCTTCGTGGCACCGAAAATGATGATGTTATTTTTTATTCAGATTACAGTGAGGATAGCTTGCAATCAGTTCAAACACCTAGCACATGTTAGTGTTTGCTTAAGATTATACCCCTTAGTTATTTGTTAGCATGGAATTTAGTTTGAAAGAAATTTGAAGCTTTTAAATGGCGATGGCTCTCTGGCTCAGATTCAGTTAATTGGTATCCCAAACCATTTACCTGTTCAATCTTATCATTGAAATTAATATATTTAAGGTGATATTTTATCTAAGCTTGTTTAGCTGCCGAATTCCGCTATCCACGAGCTCTCCCCAGGAAATAATCACCCATCTGTCCTTGTATAAAACCACGTCTATTCTCAAGGGGTTGTCAAGTAGTAGCCGGTCTTCACCTGTTCCTCGTGATGTTAAAAAGAATAACTAAATCTAAATCTAAATTTAAATTTCACAAAAGAAACGAAAAGTCATAACCATTGGGTCCATTCGATATGCAAAACACGGCATTCCACGTTGTTTTGTGTTCGCAAAGGTTTAATCGTGGAACCTTTACCCGAACCTCTTCACATTTCCTCTGGTATTTACGTGAATACATCTTTAAAGGTACACAAACACGCCCCAATACGTTTTCTTTTTTCGCCAGGCGATTTAGTGTTGTGTCCGGACACCATCCAATCAATATTTTGCTACAAGATCACATATACATATGTTTAATAAAAAAAAAAAAGAAAACTCAACTGCTCGAAACAGAAACTGTAATATGAGCACGACAGCTCATGGCTGCGTCACGTGGACGATGTGTACCAAGGAGGACGGAGATCCCCGAAGTCACGGGGCTACATCAGACCGCGTTTTTTTTTTCTCCGTTTCTTAGGCGTGTGAAGCAGATGACGACGACGACGAAGTTGCTTGCACCGTTTGTCGCGCGATTGTTTCGGACTCATCCCTTCCGCTCGATGTTCTGCTCTTGTATGTTGATTGGCCGGTACCGCAAACGACAGTACCAAAGTAGTGGCACCAATTCCGTCGCAACGTTGGTCCGTCGTACACCGTAGACTTGACGTAGACATGAACTTACTGTGATCTGTGATATTTTGTTTTTATATCAACGTATTTGAAAATTTTTAGAGGCCATCAAACATGGGGCTCATATTTTTTCCTATTTCTAATATTTAATGTGTGAATTAGATAAAACACGACTTTGAACATACTTGGTCCACGTAGTTTGAACGCCACATGATCACGAAAAATAGAGTGAGTGCGACTAAAACCGTCCCATTCTCGACCAGCCGTTATCGGGAGGAAAGCAAGCGAACTTCTAGCCGCAAAATTTGTTCTGGATAGTTGGGCTATTTTAGTTTGTGTTCAATAAAAACCTCGGCGGGAATAAATACCCCATCTGTGTCCCGTTAAAATCAAACTGACATATAGGGTACAAGACCGGAGATGGTGATGTGGTGTTTGTAGGGTGATCTAGACTGACACTGTAACTACATGAATAAAAAAACGATTAACATAAATGCGTCCTTCTTCAATATGGTATACGACTATAAAGGGAGCATGACCTTGAGCTGGCGCCGCGCATGCGCGAGGCTTCGGTGGGGGTTCGCGCCGACTGGCGACAATTTTGAGGGTTAGCAAAAGGTTTACAGCAATAAGTCTCGCAACTTGAATGCGCTGGCGCGTTGATTTTGGTTCTAAGGAAAATATAGTCAAGATCTGCCGATGGAAAGTATAACGAGGAAACTTCCTAAAATATCTGTTGGTGAAAAAAAAAAGTGTTGAGAGAAACTTGAAATATCAATATGTCAGCCCAGTCTCCGAAAGGTCCAGAGGAAATACAAGCAACGCATCTCATGGGAAAAGGCGTCTGATCAGCCGTCGATATGAACTGCCGTGTTTGTGGCAAAGCAAGTGAAACGACCTCGGGAATGTCCGCCAATCGATCCTTTTCAAAGGTCAGTTGACAGAGCCTTTGCAGAGAAGAACCCGACGCTGTAATGGCGGCATCACAAAGCTTTTCAGCACCAGAAAATGCGAACGTTTTGGAAGCAACAAGTCAGAAAACGGCGAACGGATTCTAACAAGTATGTCCTTGTGCGTCGCCTTCAATTCACAAACTAGAGAGGGATTGACTTAGGCGAACTTGTTTACAAATCACCACTACTAGAGGGGCAATATCAGAGCTTTTTTTTTAGATTGCCACTAGACTGCTTTGACCTTTCAAAGGGGTCTTTGGACGCAGTACGCATACGTATCTACGTAAAACCCTTGGCCGTACCCCCGTTACACCCACACCACGATTTCTTTTGCCACCTTTGGCGTTGGATGCCGGTTACAGTCCGACAATCGTCTCCACAATTTGAGCTGACGCGTGCTAAATATGTATTGTAAGCAGGCACGTAGCCAGTATTTTGTTTCCGGGGGGGGGGGGGGGGGGGAGGAGGTTCCAAAAATGCTATATGAGATGAAAGGGGGAGAGGAGCTCCCAGCAAAAAGGAAGATTTCGGGGGGGGGGGGGGGCGTCAGCTGCTACAAGGTTGGAACTGTGGGCCCCGCGGTGAAAGTAAATAGCAAGTGAGTTTTGCGCTTTTATAATCGCTTGGCTTGGCATCCATTAAACTCCCCGCTCACGTTGGCAGCCCCGTCGTAAGTCTGCGCCCGGCAACCAGAAAGTGGATGCCCAACTATAGTCAAGAAATCCACCACGGCTTCTGCAATCGTAGCTCCCTTTGTATTCGGCGGGGTACAGAGCCCTAGATAAACATCAACTGGTTTGAGGTTCTCGTCCCCATAGCGCACGCATATGCTTGCCTGCTCAATACCAGTCATATTCCGTGTGGAATCTACGATTAAGGCGTAGTTTATTGTTGAAATGGCGCTGCTCACTGTTTTTTGGACAGCCATTCCAAAGCGACCAAATATTTCGTTTTGAAGCAGTGGAGACGTCTACGTCGTGTTTCGCTTGATCGAGGTAGTGAACTCTTCACTGTCTACTTCGCGTGACATTAAATGCTGGTAGAGGTTTCATTCTTTGTCTAAATAACCTTGCAATGGCAAACAACGCCTGAAAAATAATCTTCAGGCAATGCCTCGCCACTTCCTGCTGCTTTCCTGTCTGCGTGCTCATATGGTCATGGACCAACGTCAAATTAGGGCGGCTGTGCTGATAAGCAGCGTTCTTATGCCCTTCTAAATTTTCATGCTTGGCAAATTTTTATTTTGCCTTTTTCCAGCTTGTGAACCCAGCAACAGTGAATGCGTCTGGAGGCGGCTGTCTTGATGGCTTCAAGACTTCCTCTTGTCTATTTGCTGCAGAGTGCAGACAATCCCTGAATCTTCGGTATCATAGTGGAGCCATGAAAATGTGCCGAACCAGCTCTTTTGGAATGTAAGGTATTTTGTATTGTTTGCTTTCTGTCCACCGCCAGGATGTGTTACTATTTGAGGAGGGATGAGTTTAACATCTGGATGAGAAAATTGACCTGGAAGCTGCATTCGAACCCGAGATGTTGGCGGTGTGTCTTGGCTAGTTCCAGACGTCTTGCCATCTTCTGTGACGTCGCAATCGGCGGAGAATTGTCTCTGGTGTCCGGAAGACTGCAACGACGAGATCGTTTAGACGCTGGGATGCTCCTCCTTCACTGGATGCCAATGCTTCCAGAAATACGGGACACTTTATTTGGAGTAAAAAAATCTATCTTAAAAATAGTGAGCTCTAGAGCAACGTGTAATCGGAATACTAGAAACACGCTCAGTAATTTATACACACCTCCACAACATCCCCCCCCCCCCCCACACACACACACAAACACACTCTCCAGTTTGAGACAGACACCCCGCTTTCCCCTGACTTTCGTCATTCAAATATACACCTTTCCAAGAAACATTCGACCCCAGGGACAGCGAACCGTTTTCGAGCCCAGTCACTGGGTTTGAGACTAGACTCTTACCGGCGTCCCTGTTAACCCTAACCTTGTGGACTGTGATTTCGATAGGCGCAGCCCGCGTAGGCGCAGTTTCAAACACTGCTGGCGGCTAAATTCTCGACATTTCCCGCTCTATTTTGTGTTTCATGATACATGTATTTTCCCGGGGTCATTGAAAAAGCATTAGACCACATTTGAAAAAAAAACACTAAAATTCCTATAGATCATTTTTGTTGGGTACGCGCGCGACAGAACGAATGCGACTGTAATGTAAAGTTCTAATTTTTTTTACGATACGTTTTGACGGCGCCGCGCGATTCGCCGCATGTCAAACGACAAAGCGCTTAGGTGTCGAAAATAATTTACAGCAGAAGATAGCCGAAAGGCAGGCATTTATCACGCTCACAAATAACGTGTTTAACAATGTACAGAACACGGATATACAATTTAGCCAAGTGTTAACATTTGAACACAATATTGTACGTACCACACGATGCAGCGTTATCTGAAAATATTTTATTTGAGAAAGATCTCAAATAACAAAGTCACAGTCGACGACAGTCACATCTTGACGATCGGACGGAATCCAAGATGACTTCGTTTTGGGGCATGTTTTGGGGAGAGCTTCCTTTTTTTCACAACAGCACCAAGGCAAAGGATCGAACGCAACTGACCCGTTTCCCACCTCAACCCGGAAAACTATTTTTGGAGATAACTGAGGATTCTACGCGGATTATCTCTGGGAGGGGGGAGAACAATGTTTGCAAAATCGCGTCGAGGGCCGCTCGACGTTCTTCACCTCCTGCGTTTCCCGTGAATGTCGAGCAGAAAAGCATGTGTGGCCAGGCACTTATCAGCCCTATTTCTCGCAATGGAAGACAACACAGAAAGGGTACGCATCACGCATAATAAAAATTAAGGGGAAACTTTCAAGAAAGGTTAGAAAACGTCGAATGCAAAACCGCAAAAACGTAGGTAGACAACCGCGCTGAGCGGGTCGTCACAGTCCAAGAGAATGTCAAAACATTTCCAACTGATAGAGGGCGCGAGAGTCGCACCAGCCGCATCAGCTTCAGCAACATGGCGGCGGCGTAGGAGCGTTTTTTGGAAAGGTGTATTCACAAGCGTACATACTATCAGGGTGCCGAACCGAAATTTTTATCGGTTCGGTTCGGATTTAGGCTCGCGCCTTTCGGCTCAGTTCCGATTCGGTTTCAAAATGGCGAAATTCGGTCTCGTGCGGTTTCGGTTCTGACAAAAATAGCTGATCAGTTCTGGTTTCCGGTTCGGTTCCTGTTCAACACCCGGTTTCGGAACCGTGTTTGAACCGTCCACCGATATATTTGTTTTTATTTCGGTTCAGATCCAGTTTGGTTCCATGACGGCGTAATAGATTTCTGCTCAGTGCAGTTTCGGTTCCGTTTCCGGTTCGACGCCCTGCATACTGCACAATAACCATAAGAGTCATCTATATGTAGTATATTTAAACTCGATATCGTCGCAAATAAAAGCTATGGCTTAAAGGGGCGCTTCGGAGCTTTCTGATATGGCCTATTTATAGTCGTAACTCAATATACGTGCTCTAAGTATCACAAACAAATCAACCCCTACAATCGTGTGCGGCCTATTTTGCTACTGAAAACGTGATAAAATATGCGAGTATCAGACCTACACAAGGCGCCACCAAGCTGAATCTGGTGAAAGCCCAAACGGCGCTCGTCAACAAATTGTGAGCGATGGCGTCCTGCGCAGACGAGCAGCAGACCAGCACTGTGTAGGCGGCATCCGCTTAACTGTCACTCCCATTTTTCAATTAAGGTAAAAGCCCCTGTGTGTTTCACCGGTGTCACATGAAGAAAAAAACTTTAATCACTGATAAATTTCATAAAAAGCTCACCTTAACAATGTTTTTTGCGCCATCTTCCGAAGCAGGTCGCTTGGAGCTTGGCAGAAAGAAGGATCTCAGTGAACATTGTTGCTTTTGCGGTATCTTCAGAGTCTAGTTGAAAGTCACAGACACAATAAGCCAAAAAGGTTGCTCGGCTGGTTACTATGCATTGTTGGCGGCACTTCCGTGAATGCGTGCTGGTGACAAACGATCGATGAGGGTGCACGAAATTGTTCAAGCAGGAGGATAGGCGTTTTTGTATGAACGTTCGTTCTCAGAAGTTCGTTACGAACATGTAAGTAGACAAACTGTAGGGCCAACTTGTTTGATATGACCTAACTAAAACGGTACCAGAGACCGAAACTTGAAACAGCACGAATTAATCCCAAGACAGGGAGATAGATCATCCCGTGCGCCTTTCATGTAGCGGAAGCAGACGGAAGTTTGAACTATTGAGTACTACACTGTGGGTCGTCTGCACAGCTAGAATAAGGCACAAAAAACGTGGACGCCTATGAGCATCTAGAAGAAGCAAAGGTGGGACAGCTGCATGATATTTGGAAAGCCTGCCTGTAGGCAAACACCCGCCGCCATACAGACACCGGGAATAGGTGAATCCTCTTTTAGCGGTTTAAGTCAAAACCCGACAGACTCTGGGGTGCCTTCGTTTTTTTGTCGCGAGTGCCTACGACTCCGCCGCGTACCGTGCTCGGTTCCATTGGTGTCCCCAGAGTCAGAAAGGCTCGGCAAACAAGGAACGCCATTTTTACCTCCTCACGTTGCCTTGTTCATCCATTCCATAATCCACACACGCTGGGCTCAGTTCAAGTGCCGATTTTAGGAGGATGTGGATTATCCCCTCCTAGGTCGCCGCCTGTCCGGACCTCATGGCGGAACTATCGCCTCGAAGGTGGTTTGCGACTCAACTTAGTCTCCAGAATGACAGCAGCTCTGAACGAATAGGCTAAGAAGATTCAGAAAAAAAAAGTGGGAGAGCGAGAAGGCAGGAACAAGAAAGCGGGAGGGGGTTATGGGCGTACGAGAGAGTCAAAAAGCGACGAGGACAAAAAATTGCAGAAAAAAACCAACAAAAAAAGTGAGGCCGCCCGGTAAGAGCTTAAGTGGCACCCAAAGCTCGCGGGGCTCTTGTCAAGGCCAGAAACAGGTCATAGATACGTCGCCTCTCTTTTTGAAAGACACAGTGAAAGTTACGAGGCATTTTGAGTCGCGTGCATTGTCGCTTATTCTTCATAACCTCGCGGCTGTAGTAATCTGTTCGAACCGATCAAATAGATGCTGTTGTTTTCGTTGTGTCTGTGAAGACTTGGAACTTGGAGTTGATATTGGAATGGTGCCTGTCGACATTAAATTTGAAGCAGGTCAAACTAAAGGCTGTTCGAATGCAAGACCTTGGAGAGAGACACTTGCAAGGGCTGTCCCTCCCCCCCCCCCCCCCCCCCTAGTCTAAACACAAGGGAAGTGGGAACCCCGACTTCCCTTGTGTTTAGAACATAACAAAAAAAAACACGTCATTTCAGATTTTTTTTATCAACTCCCCGAGTAAGATATGTATCAAATCCAACGTATTCATTTTGTCTCCGGGACATGATGAAACAAAGGAGAGAGATTCGTTTGAAATGCTAAAGCATTTATGTCGTCATTTTTTTTTCGCAAGCTGTCATAAGCTGTTTTTGTGTTAGCTTGTTCCACACGTCTCCAGTATTATGTACTTAGTACTTGATGCAGGTATATAAATCAAATAACAAACAAAGTTGGGGCTCCAATGCACGTTGTGAAGGTGGTTGGACAGCGAAGCTGTGGTATCACCTGCAACGGTTGCCTACTGCATTATACGAAATGCCGCCGCCGGTTGCAGCACGCCGCCGCTGGTCGTATTGCCATCTCTTTTCCCTTTGCCACTCCTAGTATTCACGCTGCTCCTCGGGAGTCCTAGCTATGCGTGGCCTACTCATCGCGGTGCTGCAACAACAATGAGATCAGTTGCTATACTCTGTTTCATCTTACGTTTATGCGCAGCGGAGTTTACGAGCCATCGGAGCCAATCGGAGGCCGTGTGAGTGTCACGTGACCTTAGAGAGGAGGCACAGCGACGAGCGGAAAGCGTATCATGGGCCACGCCCACAGAACGGGCTTGGCTAAGATAGCTCGTAGCATCCGCTGTGTCCGGACGTAAGGTGAAACGGGGTATAGGCGGGTTCTTCTTTTATATATGAAAGGCTAGTGACGTCACTCCCCACATCGCAAGCTGCTGTCACCGCGGTAGCTTGGGCAACAGTAATCTTCACCAGGAACGTATGCGGTGAGCGCTACGTGGTGCGCATTGTTTTCAGGAGCTCCTTATCATTCATTATATGGTTAGGATGCTTGTTTTGTGCTTATTCTTTATTGAAACGAATGTTGTGCTGCATGTTGTGTGCGTGGTGTTTGTACTTTTCGCTTTAATCTTCCGAAGTCTTTTTTTCCGTGAGAACGCCGACACGAAAACAAACACGGGGAGAAGGAACGTGCTTCGCATTGTTCGCAGGCGCCGTTATCATCCATTATGCGGTTTGCACTTCACACGAGGGCTTCGAATGACGTCAACCCCTTTGGAAGCAGCTGCAAACCTAATCTTTACCGGAACGCGTGGGAGGGTGTTCCTATTGTTCACACGCGCCTTATCATCCTTCATCTGGTTTTGATGCTTGTTTTGTGGTTTTCTTTATTTTTTTATTTTCATTAAAACGATACTGAGCTGTATGCTGTACGCCTGATTTCATAGGAGATACGCTGTTTTGCCTTCAATTGTTCGCCGGGAGTTTTTTGCTTACAACGCCAACGACACGAAACTTTCCTTGGTCGGTAGAGGTATACAACCTCGCTGTAAAAATGAAAACAAAACAAAATTACGACATAACTATATAGGAACTTGAATCAAGCGTCTTTCAAACAAGATTACGGTTTATAAGGTAGCCTTCCTCCACGTACACCAAAGTAAGCAGGAAAAGCACGCTTTACAGGGGTGAATTGGCAGAACGCATCAAAGGCCGACGACCGGACTCGGGATTCTCCAAGGCAGAAGATCCTACTCACCATGGGGGAGGAGGAAACAGGCAACAGTGGACAGGGTAGGGGAAGGAGAGAAGAGGAAGCGGGGGATACGTTGAGAGCACGAACTGGTCGTCGGTCTTTAACGTGAAATATTATGTGTAGTCAGGCGGGCGTTCAGGTTTCGATTAAGCCCAAAAGTGAAGCCGTGATAAATGTGAAGCCGCGAAGCTCGATGTTGATTGGCTGATGATAGAGGTCACGTGACAATAGAGGTAGGCGAGGAGGAGCAGGAAAAAATAAAAAAAGCAACTAGAGCCAGTAGTTTGTTTCCAGGAGCTGCTATCAATTTATATGCCACGAGTTAAGTTATCTGACGAAGAGCGCCGTGAGAGGAGGCGCGGGCTCTATAACGTTCCGGAACTATACCGGAACACTTCACGAGTAAATAAATTGCGTGGAATTTGCTACATTTTTTAGATCGCAGCTCTTAGCTGCCCGCTTCCAGGTTGAGCGGCGTTGGCGTCGGCGTCGGCGTGACCGCGCGCGTTGCATTATGTGACGCCACAACTTCCCCGCTAAAGTTCGCGGGAATATTTTTGATAAATTTCACCGCTCAATTTAGCGCGGAAATTATCGCGAACTTTAGCGAGAACGGGAAATTTAGCGAAAATTTCCCGCTAAATGGAAGGGGTGCAGGAGAGGAGGAGGGAAGGGTACGGAGGGGAGGGTATGCCCCCTCCCCTCCGTACCCTCCCCTCCGTACCCTCCCCTCCTCCTCCTCAAGAGCTGCGCTCAAATTAAGCATTACAGAGAATTGTAAACGTATTTCATTTTTGTTTTTCGTCTTTCACCAGCCTGGTTGATTATTTCACAACCAGTTTAAAATGTTGTAATATTTGGCTGTAAAAGAGTCCGAAAAATCAGCGACTGTAAGTAGAAAGCTCGAGCGATCGACAAAACTCAATGTTAGTTGTCAATTTTACTTATTGAAATTTTAGGGCGCAGCTCCCCCTCCACGAAAAATGACACCAATAAACTTACCAGGTTTAACAGCGGATTCGTTTGAAGATGACCTAGTTAACGATGGTTGAGACTTGTGAGCCATCTCCCTATATCAACAGCGAGCAGACGACAGAGTCTCTTGTCTGCTGGTTGGGCCTATAACAGAATTACAAAAAAACGATTAAGACAAAAAAAACTACAATTGAAATTACCGCACATTGGAAAATACGCAGTAGTGCAAACCTGCGTAAGTATTTCTAACCCGTATTTAATGTGGCTAATATCGTTTCTTAAAGATCATCAGTCGGCTTGGAAAAACATGTGGAATCGTACAAGAGCTTACATGACAACGCAAGAAAAGGCGAAGCACGACACTTTTACATTGACTCCGGTTATTCTGCCCCATATAAACAAGTCAAACGATCACCAAGTATAAAATTGGGCTATATTCAAATATCTCTGACAAGTTACACCAAAATCAGAAACTGTTTGCTAACACACTTTTTCCAGTTTAGTTCACGACAAGGCAACACAAGCACACTGCGAGAAATGGAGTATCTTGCTGATGAATTCAAAGGAAAGCATATTGTCTCATAATTACCTTTTTTCCTTCTATCTTGTTTTTTAACTTTACACTTTCTCATGGGCTTCCGCCATTCAGCTGATGAAATCTTAAGGCGGATGGGAAAGAAAGCCAAATATTTAAGGTACGTAGACGTGCTTTGGTTGGCAGTAATGCATTTTGACTCCCCCCTCCCCCCCCCCCCCCTCCTTTTCCCCATCCCCAAAGATTATATCATCCGAAGTATTGTTTTCGTACGCACCGCCGGACCTGAATCCAGTATTGTGTGCACTTGTTTCTTACCAGAAACGATTAAATTTGGAGTGTTTATCTCCTAGCACAGACATAATTTTAAATTCGATTTTGTGGTCATGCGTGATGTTCAAACAAGGGAAGCCAAATTTCGGGCTTATAAAAATGAACTGACATCTTTACAATCTAGCAGAAATCGAATTCTTTTACTGAGCATTGAAAACAAATTTTGCGGTCATTTGTTTTAGAAGGCAGTTTCACAGAAGTGAGAGGCGCTGTACACTTCAGCCTCTCTACATACCAAATTATCTCTACTGATCTCAAAATATTCGTTGCACATGTTTCCGAAGCAGCACTGCACAGCTGTGAACCGAAATGCACTTGTGATATCAGAACAGACAGTGCCCGACTGTTCTTTTCGAAATATGGCTGGCGGTAATCTAAATAGTCTTCATCTGTTTGTACAATGGTAGGAACTTCAGAAAGTTTAATCATCCTCAAGCTCTTTTTTCTTGGCGGGAAGGGGGGGCATTTCTAATTTCAGAGCCTTTTGAATCATTCTGCATGGGTGCATTTCGTAAGTGATTTTAGACACCAATTGCTCCGATGCGTGTAGACTTTTGTCGCGTTATGTTTATTTAATGTCAGTGCGTCAAAACAATAACACTCACATGTGCTTTAAACTTGTTTTGAAATGTAGGATGAATAACTGCAAGCGACGGCGGTCTCAGTGTTTTATACTTTCGGTTTCTTTTAGGCCCTAAAAAGTTCAAAGGAAAAGTGTATTACTTAACTTCGACCACATCAGTAGCGTGATGATTTGTACATATTAGAAAACAAATATTGTTATAGTATACGTTAAAGGGCACATTTCTTGGGCGAACCTATGATATACCACAATACACCACAATACACAGTTGGACCAACAGACTGGAGGGACAATACCACAATCAACTACCTGCACCCAGGGAATTTCATATTAAAGTCCAGGATTGTTAAATAAACGCATTGAATCCTCAGGTATAAATAAGCACGCTATCACCTCGAAGGTTTAGAAGAAGTGTAAAGTGTGACCCATAAATATTAATCAGTATATTATATTGTCCAATAGGGTTATCATTTCTGAACTGAGTTAGTTTGTGTCTGGCATTCTTCATTTACTAGTTAAGAATACATTTTGTTTTGTTCTTGATCAGCATTATAATCGGCATAGAACTACTTCTTGTGTTTTTTTTTTTCGTGTGTAATTATTTTTTGTTCTGCTACTATTTGTTCCAAAACGTCCAAGGAATCGCAGTTGAGAATTCGAAAAAAAAAAAAAAAAGATACCGGAGTTTTATAGCCTCGAGATATCCTGGATTGCTGCAAGCGTGCATACCAGGCTACAGAACAAAGGAGTCCCGGGTGGCGCGGCCCAATGCAGAGTCTAGTGATAATAGTTTATCTTCATCCTTTCAGCCTAATTCAGACATATTTAACTCAGGCTTTTTTAATCTTACACGTAATATGATTCACCTTCAGCGTTCCCGCATTATTTAAATTTGGGCGCTCGTACCCGCAGCTTCCGCATCCGTCCAGCTATCTGATGGAGGCTTCGATGGATTTGAGGCTGCTCTCAATGTTTACACTTTCATCCCATGATATTGAGATAGGTTTAGGCAGGCGGCGTTGTCATGCGAATGGAATTCTCCCAGCTCAACGAATTTTTAATTAGGCAAGCGCCACGCATTTTTTCATAATTAGGTTAATTAAAAACGGGTTTCTTCCACCAGACTTGGATGTAAAAAAATACTCCTCTCGACTGAAGTCTGCTGTGCATCTAAATTCTTTGAAGCTGCTGAAAGTTGGGATCTGTAGGCGGTGTAAAAAAGTGTAGCCAAACCAGCTGGCTACTGCCTGCGTCTGGTTTGTTATGAAAATATAATATTTTCGTTAAAGGGATACTGAACCGAAATTTGGATTTCGCAAAATAAAGCCGTAGAGCGTTGAACGGGACGCTACGAACTCCAAAACATCAGTCATACATCGATATCTCAAACGGATGGCCGTACTTTTGGAAAAGAAGGGCGCGATGAAGCGAGGTCTCTGACGTCACTGTCCTCCCGGAGAATTTGAGAATGCGGGGAAGCGGCCTCGCTTCCCTCCTCCTCGCTTCGGTTCACCAGTTCGACGGGATGAAGCGAGGAGGAGAGGGAATGGGAATCGTGACGTGCCTTGTCTGGTCGGCCTCGTCGGCCGTGTTCAATCGCAAACTTCTTTTCCAAAAATACGGCGATTCGTTGGAGATATCGCTGTAGGAGTGATGTTTTTGGGTTTTGCAGCGTCCCGCCTATCTATCCAGCCCTGTTTTGTGAGCTCGAAATTTCAGTTCAGTATCCCTTTAAGGTGCTCAGTTTTAAACTCAAAATAAGGGTTGGAAGCTGTTTATTGAAAATAAAGTCGATGATCGCATATAAAAACTGACTAATCTGGTTTGTAATGTCTTCATTTTAAATATATATATATATATATATATATATATATATATATTTATTTATTTATTTATTTATTTATTAGATTACGGTCAAATAGTCAATCATGTACGACGCTTTAATAATAATAATAATAATAAATTGTTTATTGAGCAATTCTTGTACATAATATTGATCGAAGGCCCGCATAAGCGCGCGAGCGCTTGTGTGCGGGACCGTGGCAACCCAACAGAGTGCTCAAAATAAATAAAACAATGATGACACAAACATTTTTGCCAAGAACAGGTTATACAATATTAACACAGGCAAATTGGACAACAAAAGAAGGAACAGTATGTATACACCTAAACATGACGGGAGCACCACTCCTTTAATTTCTGTTTCGCGTCTTTCAGAGACGGCAGGTCGTACAATTCTTCCGGAAGTCTATTAAAGTAGAATTGAATATAATATTTTCTGAAACGCTTCCCGTAATTTGTGTATACCATAGGAATTTAAAAGGTTTCAGAATGTCTTAGATGTTTTTGTCTGTTGACTCTATACTTGAAATCGTTGATATAATAATATTTCATTAAAATTACATATTCTCTTAATTGCTCTACCTGCAATATTTGTAGAGAGGACAATTTTGCACCCCTATCAAGAGTTTCAAATTTTGAGCCATATGCAATACTATCTGCAATTCTATATATTAGTCTATTTAATTTTTTCTTCCGGTGGGCAGAACAGGTTCCATACACAGTGATTCCGTAACGTAAGAGGGAGACTCCCAGTGCTTCGTACACTCCTTTCCTAAGTGAAATATTATAGAGATTTCTTAGTTTGTACATATACGCTAAAACCATTCGTAGGCGCTTTACTAGATTTTCGACGTGTGCTCTCCATGTTAGGCATTCATCAAAAGTTATTCCTAAATAAGTTGTTTCGGTCGCATACACGAGCGGAGAGCAGTCGCAAGATTTACAGTCGGTAGAATGCAGATAGACAGGACGTATAAGGTTCACTCTTTTTTAATGTGTCCGGAAGCACATTAAGTTGGTCTTGGTTTTGTTCACAAATATATAAATCCAGGAGAACCAGTCTATTAATTTGTTTATATCACTTTGGAGAATGGAAACTGCATCTTCGTAATTTGTATGGGCCAATACAGTTGCAGTGTCGTCCGCATATTGGTATAACTGAGAATTCAGAGACAATTTATCTAAGTCATTTATATAAATGTTAAATAGCAGAGGACCTAAGATAGACCCCTGCAGTACGCCGGAAGTAACGGACAAGGGTTCACTTATGCTACCTCCTATCCGTACACGTTGTGTACGGCTATGAAAGTAATTTTCAAAAAACTGAAGAAAAGGTCCCCTGAAGCCCATATTTGTTAATTTATTTATTAACAACCCGTGATCAATTGTATCGAACTCTTTTCTTAGGTCGAGAAAAAGAGCTAGGACTACGTGATTATTCTCTATTTTCTCATGAATGTAGTCAGTAAAATCCTCCAACAAGAGAGTTATACTTTTGTGCTGTCTAAAGCCATACTGGCAGCTATTTAATAAAGAAAATTTTTCGCAAAATGATCGAATAATTTTGGACACAAACTTTTCCATAATCTGGGATATAACTGATAAAATTGCTATTGGTCAGTAGTTTGATACCAACTTTTGATTTCCTTTTTTGTATATTGGACGGACTAACGCCACCTTCAGCATATCTGGTATTCTGCCAGTTTCAATAATTCCATTTAATATGGCAAGCAAGATATTTTTTATATGCATGCGATTAACGTTTCGTTTGTTAGTACATATACAGGTGTACATTACGCACTGGGATTAGACGATTTTGCTATACGTTTCACTCCACATATAAATCTTCAGAACGCAGACATACTATGCTTTGCTGTACTAAGTAATGACAATAGTTTTCTTTTTTTCTTTTCATAACTTGTAGCGGATACCTAGAAAACAAAATTCCAACAGGCAGCTGACAATCAAGTATCTTTTTTTTTTAAATTTACCTCTTCTCAGACATTGAAACGTACGTAATGCTAATTTTGCAGCATTCCTTCAGATATTCACCATTAGTTTACGCAATTTCTTTTACACTATACCTCTAACTTGCAAACTTTGAAGTATGAACTCATACTTTTAAGTCTAATTTAATTCGTTCGAAATGTTCGAAGTGATGCTCAACATGTTAAAAAACTAAATGCATATCAACGTTTCTGCGTTCGATTGTTTCTTATTTAAGTGATGTTTTGGCCGTGGGTGAAATCTCTTGAAGGCCAACGTGACATTTGTTTGTTTTTTGAGAAAGAGTCTCTAGTTGAAATGGTAGATCAACCTGCGTGCTCGCACAGTAACTCAATGATATTGTTTAGGTAGGTCACATTCCAGGTAGCACGCCAGAAAGACGCCTATCTTGGCATGAATTTGGCAATCCTAGGATCTAATGCGGTTTTCGGCGAAGACGTTAGTTAGAAAAAAAGTACATTTTTGTTCCTACTATTTTTTTTTTGGCTTGCGAATAAATTATTGAGGTGCAAGACTTGAGCTATAGATGACACGCATAAATCGAACAAACTGCAGTGAAGCCTAAGTCTGGCACTTGTTTGTCAATTTGGGTCAAAAATATGCCAGATGACAGCCAAACTACCAGCACTGGGGCCTAACCTTGGCACTTGTTTGGCGAATCATCTTGTACGCAGTTCAACTACTTTACCCAATTTACTGTAGTTTAATTACGTTTCGGATTAGTTTAGTGACTTTCAGTTACATTTTTATTGCGGTAATTAGTAGCTTACTTTTATTACTTCTCCGTGTAATTCTACTCAAATTATAAATTACTTTTGAATTTTAGTGGTAGGTTCGCTTATCGACAAACATTCCTGCACAAAAAGGTATAAGATGTTGGAAGATCAGCCGATATTTGCAAAGAGGGGGAAGCATGTGGCGTAGGCAGGGGCGAAAGTGCTTTGGAGGGTCCAAAGCCCTCTAAACATTTCACGAGCCACCCACTTCAACAACCGTGCTACGAGGCACGGGGACCGGTCAGACACGTCGCAAGGGAAGCCCAGTGAATGCGGGATTAGCACCGAAGACTGGCATTTCTTCGTGTCCTGAAGCTCAAGGAGACTTAACGTATTTAAAGAAATGGTTTGTCCCCGCTTCTCCCCAACATAGGAACTCTCGCCAACACAGGAGGTGTCCACACTGCATCCTCACTCAGAGGAGGCGACAAAATACAGCACCCGCTTTGAAGCTCATCTGGCGCTCCTCTAGTTTGTGCTGTACTTGAAAGATTGCGTGCTAAAGGGAAACGCAGAGGTGGCCTCTTTCCGTGGCCTTTCGTCTCGAAATTCAGAATATGCCGGTCTTCCAAGATTCAAATATTGTTCGAAAAACTTTAGTAATTCCATCAACATTATTACATTAAAATAAAAAAAAATAAACAAGCAGTGTTGAAAAGTACTTTAGGTGCATGGTAGTTAAAGTAGGTTAAAAGATCTTGTTCTTTACTTGAAGTATATTCTGTGAAAATGTTCTTGTACTTTATTAAACTATTTTTTCTGGTACTTTCCGAGGAAATTTCAACTTCCAATTTCAGGGTGTGTTTCCAAATTGAAAAACGAAAAAATGGCGTAACGCCATCTGAAAACGTGTAATTTTCTTTCGAGACGTCACCTGGATATTTCTCTGGATGAAGTAATGGCGACTATTAGACCGATACAAATAAGTTCCTTATAAGTGTATTGTATTAAATAGTTCTTCAGTGAGAGTAAAAGAACTAGTCTGTGGCGACTTGACATTCTCCAATATTTGCCGCCATTTCCGAAACAAGCTGATGCGCCACCGATTACCCCTGCAGCAATACATACCAGATAAGAACAAAACACACACAAACAAAAACACTACAACGGATTCAATGGCATCATGAACGATTATGTTATAAAGTACTTGTACATTACTTCGAAAGTACATTGTATATATAGTACTTTACTTCCTCAAGTACATTGCACCAGGTGTACTCCTTTACTTCAAGTACGTAACCCCTAATTTACTTTGTAGTTTACTTCAAGTACATTTTATATGTGCTCAACGCAATACTGTAAACAAGCTAACAATGTTTGCAAAATCAAGTTCAGAGAGTGCTGAACCTCAAAGTAGAAATAATACATTCGTAGTACATTATTGACCAAAAAAACAAATAGTGCAAAACAATTAGGCACGCAGAAGCAGAACCAGCTATTAAAGCATTTCTGTGGAAACGTAAGCCGCTTTGCATTTGGCTAGCCCAATTTCGCTAAGGTATCAAAACCTAAGGACTTTCTTGTTATTATAAAATATGTATAAAAGTAGCTTCAAAAGTAATTCACTACTTTGTTACGGTAGTTAGTAATTTACTCAATTACTTTCTATTTCAGTAATTTCTACTCTACTCAAATTACTTTTGAGGCCAATACTCAGTAACCTAACTTATATACTTTATTTAAGTAACTTGGACATGTCTGGGGAATGACGGTCAAGATACACAGACTTTGGCCAAAGAAGGTCAAGTTTGGCTCTACCTTGACTTCTTCGGGCTTTTTAAAACCCTGACTTCATAGACCAAAACTAAATTATGACCCGAAAAATTTTGCTGCCTGGGGTATAGCAGCCCAACACCAGTGAAAACTTCACAATTATGGTATTTTGACAACTTATCTTAAGTTACAGCTCAGCCGTCAACTAGAGAAGAGCACAAAAAAAAAGTTTGCTCGAATAGAAGAAATGCGGAGATTCGTTTAAAAAAAAAAAAAAAAAAAACGTTTCACCAACTGCTTAATAACGATCATTTTAAAAAAATGCTCAATCTGCATAAAAGCACTGAACCACCTTATGAACCTTAAAATGTTTTCAATTAATTGGGGTAAAGTATAAAGAATGCGTAAAAGTTTCTATAAAAAAGAAAAAAAATTAAGCGTCTCCCGGTTCCTTTAAAAACATTGCCATACAAAATTATCTTAGCTATACAATTGTTACACGAACAAAGCGAATTCTGACAAATGAGTTAACGAAAGGATACGAAGCATTGTACATGTTGCTTTTCTTTCATTTGATTTTGTGCTTTTGAATACTATTACGTTTTTTTTTTTAACAAAAGACTCTCATTTTCATCTTGAAAATAACGATTACAAATTTTCGAACTTTGTTATACAAAATAATAGTATAAGCTTAACTACTTTTTCTTGAAGATGTCATGCCCACCTTAACACAACAATTTAAAACAAACACTTTCCTGATTCGATAGAGACTTTAAAGAAAAAACATTTGTACTACCTATTTATGAAAGAATTTCACAACGGCTGTTACTCTCTAGCTAGGAGTTTCTTTTTTTCACTAACCCCGCCAAAATAGTAGATCCAACTACACGTGAAAACCAAATAGAGAACATGAGCTAGGCTTTTTGCAGCAGACGCCACTGCACTTACAAGAACCAATTTCAAAAAGGGTTGCTTTGAAAAAGTCATCAAAGTGATTGGGTTAAGGAAAACACAAACGGAACGGGTAGACATCCAGGAGAAGTTACGTAAAGATGCAATGGCTCGGAGCGAATGTGAAAGGCTTCACAAGAAGTCTGATCGAAAACATATTACAAATTTTTCTTTTTCTTCAACGTTCTTTTGTTTTTATTTTTGGTTCGGCGTGCGTTGCCTCTCTGCATCCCAGTCCATTTCAGTTAATTTTACTAGCCCCTAATAGCCTTCTTCTTTGAAGCAGAGTGTGTTCTTTTTTACAGTTTTAAGATATCTGAATTCGGCGCACACCAATAATAAATTTACGCATACGTGCTCGCCAGCCGAGGTCACTTTCTTGACTTCAAGGTCATGGTTGTGGGAGAGAACTTAGAAACAATACTTTACAGAAAGCCTATAAATAGCTTCACATATTTGCATTTTAACACCCTGAACTCTGAAACACAAAACTCTGAAACTAGAATTCCGTGCGGTCAGGAGCACCAATTCCGACGAATATGCTCGGACGAGGGCGACTCCAACGCCAATACGGACCGCCTTCGTGGCGCCGTCATCGAGCAAACGTACACACCACCCGTCGTCGAAAACGTAATCTAAAAAGCCAGGGCACTAGACAGTGATAAACTGCTGACTGGAAAGCCGCCTAACCGAAGTGAGAATCATCAAGATACCTTAATTTTAACGTATTGATACGACACCTCTAACATCAACAACATCCTTAAAATGCATTTTAATATAATCCAATAAACCAAACAAATGAGAAATATAATTTGTTCCCCACCACGCCTTGTATTCAGGAGGCTTAGAAACCTAAAAAAATATGATGATAATTCAGTTAATTCAAAGGTGCAAGCCACTTGGACAAGAATGGCGGTAATAATCCCTGGAGAAAGGGAACAAGAGCGACAACACAAATCTCTAAACACAGCTAGTTGACTGTTCTGCGACAGAAAAGATCCGTCTGGTTCTGGAATCGAACCAGGGATCTCTCCATTTCTAGTAGAGCTCTCCACCAACTCAGCGAACCTGGAGTTACACGTCAGTAGATCACGCGGGTTTTACCAGCTGCCAGCAGTCTAAAACACACAAGGGTGAACGGCCTGCATTTCAAGGTTATGATTGTAATGCAATTATTGAAGAGCTGCAAGCGAGCTGGAGAAGAATGGCGATAATAATCCCCGGAGAAGGGGGACAAGGGGGACAGAGAACTGCCGCAGAAAAAGGCGAGACCGGAGAAGGGCCTGACCCGGCGGCCATGAACCTTATGGCTCGGGTGGTCAACTTTTCCGACATGGTCGCGCAACGCCTGGCTTTGGCTTACCAGGGCCTTCAAGGATAAGGGTCATGGTCCCGGGTGCCAATCCCGTCGTACTCAGGCTATGGCAACCGAATGTCCGTGGCCTATAAGCTCGCCACGGGAGCGTCGGACGAATATGTCATCGTGCGCACATTGTTCGTTGCGTTCCAGGGCAGCGCCGTGCGCTGGTGGCGCATCGCGGCCCCTTTCCTCAACTGGGAAAAATTTAGGCGGAAGTTTCAAGATAAATTTTTCTCACTTGGGCAACAGTTTTGAGTCCAGCGAGAGCTGGAGCACCGGGCCCAGCACCCGGACGAGACCCCCGTCGAATATGTACAAGTGATGCAAATACTCTATGACAGAGCCTGCCCAACGACGTCGGAGTCGGACAGGGCTGCTCGGGTGCTGTAACAGAGCCACCTAAGTTTCCGGCCCCACCTGCATAGCCGCACCTATTCCATCATGAAGCACGTGGCCCGGGACGCTCACGGCATACAAGAGGCGATCCTGGCAGAGCTCTAGCATCGGTGCCCGCCGCCGCCTGAAGAGGCTCTTGAGCCGCCCTGGGCGTGGCAAGCTCCTGGGCTCAGAATAAGTCAGACTCAGTGCCAAACCCTGGATGGCGCGGTCATTCGCCCCGTGCGCTGGACTCCTCCGCCTTCGGCAATGGGAGCGCGGGTGACCACTACAGGGTGATACAAGGAGACGCCAGGCTCTTTAAATCGACCGGAAAATTCGGTTTCTTAACCTATCGCGCTACGACTTTGTGCAGCATTGCCCACAGATGGTGCATTTTTTTTTTTTGTAAAATTTGCAAAGAGCGAACTTACCTGAGGAAAAAGTAAAGAAAGAAAAAGGCTTAGCTTCTATGGAAACGCAGCGACGCCACCGGTCTGCAAACAACACGGCGCCGTTTCGCACGGGAGAAGAGAGATTGCGCAACGAACGCCGCCAACGAACGAGAATACGGGCGCCGAGAGCCGGCCTCTTTAGCAGACGAATTTTTCGACTCAAAAGCAGCGTGCGTTCCGCAGGCGGCGAGAACTCGGGAAGAGGCAATCGCAGCATACGCTTTATCGTGTTTCTGCTTACCGTGGTCCCGAACACACAAATTTGTTCATTGGAGTATTCATGCGTTTTTTTCGTTCGTCTGAGCGGCAACTGCATTTTTTTTTTTTTAGGTGGAGCGGAGATAGAGACACGGGAGGAGGCTTCACGGAAGTGATGCATCCAAATGCGTATGTGGTTGGCCCTAATGAGGGCCGTTTGGCACAGCTCAGTCTTCGAGATGCTTGTTAATAAAAACAAACAAAAAAAAAACGATGAGAGGCTTCAAAACAAACCAAACGCCCCCTCCCCCCCCCCCCCAAAAAAAAAAAAAGAAAAAAAAGAAAAAAAAACTGGGCAGCACGTTTAACGGAGCTCGACGTGCCCACCACGGAGGTCGACGCAACGACGCAGCCGGCGGAGGTATTCCTCAAAGGCTGCGCCTGGCATCCTGTCAGATATCAACAGGAAGGCTCTCTTAATGCGAGCCTTCAGGTCGATCATGGTGGCGATGCGGTCGACGTACACCTTGGACTTAATAAAGCCCCAAACGGAAAAATCACAGATCGTGAGATCCGGGGAGCGTGGTGGCCACGGCATGGCGGAGGATGCCGTGCCCATCCACCGGCCTGGAAACGTGCTATCCAGCCAGGCGCGCACCGTGGACGCGTAGTGCGGAGGCGTCCCATCCTGCTGAAATATGCAGTTTTCTTTCTGCATGTGCAGCTGCTCCAGTTCGGGAAGGAACTCTTCCTGCGGCATTTGAGGATAAGACTGGCCAGTCACTGAGCTATCAAAAACAAATGGCCCGACGATTCCTTCTCTCCAAATCCCGCACAATACTGTAGAATTTGGCGTGTGGGCAGCTTCCTCCTGGTGCCAGTGGGGTTTTTTCTCACTCCAATATCGGAAGTTCTGCTAGTTCACATGGCCATCGAGGTGGAAGATTGCCTCGTCGCTGAACATCAGAAACTGGAGATGGCTTGGGTCAGCTGCAATTCGGGCCAGCTCATCTTGACAAAATGTGAGGCGCTTCGCCTTGTCATTTTCTGAGAGCTCTTGCAGGGTCTGCATCTTGTACGCAAACAAGCGGTTCTTCTTCAAGACCCGGCCAACGTAGGGTTGAGAAACGTCGAAGAGCCTGGCCCCCCTCCGAGTTGACAGGTGCGGGTCCGCAGAAAAGGCACCAAGGATCGCATTCTTTAAGAACACCTGCTGCTGTGAGGGCGACAGACTGGTCCGTTCCTTGTCGCGGACGTCTCCGTTCTCTTCGAAGCGCCTCACCCAGCGCAGGATGGCAGGCGAGCTCGGATGCCGTCGCCTGAACTCCGTTCGGAAGCGTCGGCGGACTTCTTTTGTCCTATGGCACTCCCCGTACCAAAGTACGACCTTAGCTCGTTCGCTGGGAGTTAAACGCACCATACCGACGTCACACGTAAGAAAACAGCGCGAATAACAGTCGCAGAACCAAAGACAGACGTGGTAGTAAAGACTAACTGCAAAGCAGACGACATCAGTACCCCGAAAAAAAAAAACAGTCAAAATAACCCGACAAACCATTTTTTTAATCGATTATGTGTCCATTCAATGTGTTTTATTAGTAAGGATGATAAAATAATGCATTGCCAACTGATATCAGAAAAGCTCGCGCCGCTTTTGGCTCGAAAAGATTGTCTGCTAAAGGGCCGGCTCTCGGCGTCGTCTGCTCGTTCGTTGGCGGCAGTTGGCGTCGCGACCGCTTGCGCCATCTCGTATCCCGTGCGAAACGGCGCCGTGTTGTTTGCAGACTGGTGTCGTGGCTGCGTTTCCATAGGAGCTAAGCCTTTTTCTTTCCTTACTTTTTCCTCAGGTAAGTTCGCTTTTTTGCAAATTTTACAAAAAAAAAAGCACCATCTGTGGGCAAAGCTGCACATAGTCGTAGCGCGATAGGTTAAGAAACCAAATTTTCCGGTCGATTTAAAGAGCCTGGCTTCTCCTTGTATCACCCTGTAGATATTTCGGACCCCCGGCTACGTGCCCGGCCGGCATGATCCAGACTACGGCAGGATGAAAGCCGTTCAAGATCCTACCCCCGCAATGCCAGCCGGGCGCGAACTGCTGGCCCAACAAAGGACAGTACGAAAGGCTGCAACGAGAAGCGCATGCAAGCCCGACTCTCGGCCCTGACAGGGGCAACTCGGTGCGCTGCTCCGGCTGCCGTCGCCATGGCCACTTCCGGCGTGACTGGCCCGACCTTTGGCGCAACAGCTCCGCATCCTTGGGAAACGAGTACGGCCGACGACGTTGACGATGGGAAACTTGCGAACCTTTCATCGGTACGTCGAATCTAGCCTGTCCCTCAGCTAACTGAGCCTCGTATGAGAGTTACAGTGCTCGGAACAGCTGTGGGAGCGCTGATTGACCCCCCATTCACACTGGAAGCGGATCCTCGTTCGCGAAGCGGTTGCAAACGCGGTTGTATAAAGATCTAGTGCAATTGCACGCGCATTTGATGTCATCAAATGCGCGTGCAATTGTACTGAATCCTTATACAACCGCGTTCGCAACCGCTTTGCGAACGCGGATCCGCTTCCAGTGTGAATGAGCCCTGATACCGGCGTGAGTCTGTCGCTTATTGCGGACTACTTTATTGAACGCTGGAAAGAGCAGAATGCTAACCTGCGCGAGACTAATGTGCGAATAGAGCTAGTGTCAGGACCAGAAATGCCCGCGAGTCAAGCTGTGAGTTTACCAATCGGGTTTAACAAGAAGAAACGCCCTCAGCGTTTTGTTTGCTTACCTGGTTTCACGGTACGGATTACTTTTGGGGCGAGAGTTTATTTTCGGAAAGAACCTCGTTTTTGACTTTCTGAACAAAGGCTACAGGTTCGGTAGTGACGCGAAACTGATCCCTTTTAACACACGAGAGGATTGTATTGTCAGTGTCGATGACGTTGGCATTAGAACGCCTGCTTTGCGACTCCCATGTGCGCTCAGCGATTCTTTGCAGAAGTATCCTGCTACAGATCAGCAAAAGCGGCGTGTTTAAATACTCCTGGAGGTGTTTTCCCCGATGTTCACTGAGAGCAAAGTCAAAACATGTGTTCTGAAGCACTTAATTGACACCGGGAATATACGGCCTCTACGTTGCAACTCTCAACCGATCAGCGTACACAAGCAAGCCCTGCTAGACAAGGCGCTCCAGGAGATGATCAACACGGCTGCAGCACGTGAGTCGCATTGTCTTTGAGCTTTCTTGATTGTCCTTGCCCCCCCAAAAAGGATAAAACGGCTCGGCTTTGCGTCGCCTGAAGCGGCAACCGTTCGTGACGCGTACCCGTACCCTTTGGTTGAGTCGATCATCCAGAATTTGAAAAATGCAAGCTTTTTTATGACTCTTGAATGAAGTCGCGGTTTTCTCCAGGTGGAGGTCCAACCGGCTGACATTGTGAAAACAGCATTCACGTGTTACAGAGGATTGGACGAGTTTGTGCGCATACACTTTGGCTCGAGTAACTCTCCTGACACATACCAACGTCTTATGGACATCGTGCTTGGAGACGCACGGAACAACTACGCCATGGCATATATAGAGGACGTAGTAGTCTTCTCACGCTTGTCTGAAGAGCATATTCTGCCCCTTCGAACTATTCTCGAGCGCATGCGGAATTATGGTTTGACTGTTCGTCCAGGCAACTGGCAACATCTAAGATTAACCTGCTCGGTTTCGTAGTCGACGATGGAGCGCTTCGCTCTAACGAGGACAAAATGAAGGCCATAATCGAATTTCCTCCCCCCCCCCCCCCACCATGCAAAGTGTTTACAGCGATTTCTTGGCATGGTTGGATTTATCACTAGTTCATCCCCCACTGCGCAGAAATAACGCGGCCGCTGAACGAACGGCTGTGCAAAGGTGTCAAGTGGCGTTGAACGGAGGCACAGCAAAATGCTTTCCTCCAATTCTCCAGAGCTATGCGGAGCGCAAGTTCGTCTGCTTCTTTTCCAGAGGTTGTAGTGACGTCAGAACGCTGAGCTCTGACTTTGATTTACTAGTGGGGAGACCTCAAGGTAGCTTGCTTTGAGCTCTACCCACTATCCTTCTAATCGGAGCCAATCACAGCTTTCCTAGGCTTGGTTGGAGATCTCGTACTCCGACGGACGCACGCACTTAGTGAAGCCTCTTTAGGTTTCACAGCTTTCCTAACAAAGAGGTGGGGTGGTTCGTATCGAGTACGAGAGAAGGCCTCACGCCTCACTTACACACTCGTCCTATGTGAGTCTGGACGACTCGCTAGACCCGTTCACGTCACCAACATGAAAGGTTATTAAGAAGTAGATGACAAACTTCTCTCGCAAGTGGAGAGTGATGCCTAAAAACAAACTTAATTATCCGAGGACTCTTTTTGATGTTGGTGACGAAGACGAGGACTTAGAAGAAGACATGCGTTGCAACAGGCTTTGGCGAGAACTAATATTTTCCCGCACCCTACTGAATTTGCGCCTGGTTCAGTGCGGTGGACACCGATAGTGTGCTCGCAAATTTAACTAGTCTATTAGCGCGCCCAACTTTACCGTCGCTTTTTCGTAGGAGAAGCCTCTTCAGAAGTCAACTGTTGATTTTTTTTTTTGTTCTTCTCGGCTCTTTAACATATACCGCTACCGCCACTTTAGTTGCCAGAGTTTCTCCCGCCCTCCTCAATGAGCAACGTGGTTTCGGGAACTACGGCAACGCAGTAAACGGCCGAGGATCCTCTACCGACCCAAGCTAGATTGCTGAACGCAAGGACTACCACCACAACGGGCCCTCAGGCTGCCAGTTCAGCAGCCCCGGCAGCTGCTACAGAGACGTCTACGGGGCACCCACCAACGGATCCCAGGATCGCTACGGAGGTCCACCGGAGCGCGATGGTGCCAGCGGCGGCCCCAGGGTTGCCAACATGTCCCCGCAGGCGGTGGGTCCGTACCAGGCGTCCGCACTGATTGTGTACGGCCTGAACTAACTTTGAGATGATCAACCTGGAAAGCTTTTAAACCTGCTCTGCCTTTACGGTAACGTCGTCAAGATCAAGTTCCTGGAGATCAAGAACGGCTGTCCCATAGTGCAGATAGAGGACCACCTGGCCAAGGAGAGAGCAGTGGGGTACCAAAAAACGCACTGTTATCCGACATCAAAATGCAGCTCGGGTACTAAAACCAGGCGTTCCTGAATGATGTACAGCTGCCCTTCAAGCCTCCTGATGACACATCGCCTTTCAAGGAGTTCATGGGCAACTGTAACAACCGCATCACCAAGCTGAAGACGACCTAAAAGAACCGCATCCCGCCGCCTATGCATCGTCACAACCCCTCCTCCTCTACCAACATCAAACAGCAGGAACAGCCACGGAACCAGAGGATAGAGAAGGGGGGAGGAAGGAAGTTTGTGGGCTTTGCGGCCCATTACTGAGCAAAATCACTCGCGCTCGGCGCTTGGCGCGCAACGTGCGCGCTAGCCACGCTTGGGGCTCGGGCCGCAGTCAGTCGTTGGCCGCCAGCGGAACATGAAGGTTTTTCTTCTCGTATCTGCCTCGGTGCTACTTGCGGGTGAGCAGTACGCAGCGACTTCCTACAATACATCATATACATATAAATCTCTCTCTCTATATATATCTATATATATATACAGGGTGAAACAAGGAGACGGCAGGCTCTTTAAATCGACCGGAAAATTCGGTTTCTTAACTTATCGCGCTACGACTTTGTGCAGCGTTGCCCACAGATGGTGCATTTTTTTTGTAAAATTTGCAAAGAGCGAACTTACCTGAGGAAAAAGTAAAGAAAGAAAAAGGCTTAGCTCCTATGGAAACGCAGCGACGCCACCAGGTCTGCAAACAACACGGCGCCGTTTCGCACCGGAGACCAGAGATGGCGCAACGAACGCCGCCAACGAACGAGCATACGGGCGCCGAAAGCCGGCCTGTTTAGCAGACGAACTTTTCGACTCAAAAGCAGCGCGCGTTCCGCAGGCGGCGACAGTAGCAGAAACAAAAACAGGCGCGGTAACAACAAGGAACTGCAGTTCCTTGTCTGCTAAAAGCGCCGGCTCTCGGCGTCGTCTGCTCGTTCGTTGGCGGCAGTTGGCGTCGCGACCGCTTGCGCCATCTCTTGTCTTCCGTGCAAAACAGCGCCGTGTTGTTTGAAGACCGGTGGCGTCGCTGCGTTTCCATAGGAGCTAAGCCTTTTTCTTTCTTTACTTTTTCCTCAGGTAAGTTCGTTCTTTGCAAATTCTACAAAAAAATGCACCATCTGTGGGCAACGCTGCACAAAGTCGTAGCGCGATAGGTTAAGAAACCGAATTTTTCGGTCGATTTAAAGAGCCTGCCGTCTCCTTGTTTCACCCTGTATATATATATATATATATATATATATATATATATATATATATATATATTAATATATAGATATATGTCGCACAAAGCTAAATATTGTTTTGCGACGTTGCCACCGTAAATACACACAAGGTTGTTCAAATTAATGACCATATTGTCTAAAAAGTGTAAACAAAGGAAGTTTTACACTTAAAAAAATGATGAGCAGTAGTCGGATGCTAAAATGTTCACACGTAAAACAATCTACCTCAGGAGTTACACTGCGTTCGACTTCTTCAAATGTATACGTAATACACGCGGGTGTTGTACGCTTTTCGACGCACAGCAACTCAACAGAGTATATAGGCGAAGAGTCCAGCTCTTTACAGGAATAAAATCTCTACTGTACTCTTACAATACGGCATAGTAAAGTAGTTGATATTTTTGTTTCTCAAATGTGGCATAATAATTTCGGCCATTTTAAATTCGCTTCACTTTGTAGACAAGTGATTTTTACTTGTTCCTTACAGTATTTTTTTTTTATTGATGCATATGATTATGTGTGTATGTTGCATCTTTGCATAAAAATGACGGTTGTTGGTATCAGAGGACAAGTCGAGACGTACACTAGCTTTTTATCTTAGATTATCATCAAACTGGATGGGAATCAGTAATTTGATTTGCCTAGTATAGCAGTATATAACAGAGTAAAGCGCCATACCGTAAACTAAGTACAGTACACTAGAGCACACTGAGACGGTGTGGTTTCTATACACGAAGAATTCAGCTGGTTGGAATGCAAGCAGAGTATTTGTAGGTCACAATACAAGTTTTTTTTCTGCCATTGTTTCCACCCTGTGCTCCCAGAAGTTGTGAAGTCATATGTAGTCCCAGTTACTCGAAACCAAGTTTGGAGCAGCAACAGCCGCAAACAAATACCCATTCTTGGCATGTGTCGTTTTTGTTGCACAGCTCAGGCCCATGCATCCTCTCACTGGTCCGTGGAAGCCAAACGAGCCCAACAACACGTCAAACTTCGAACGAAACTTGTTCCCTTAGAACAGACGACATTTGGAAATTTGTTCTTTGTTTCAAGGGCCTCACAAAAGAACGGAGAGAGAATGAAGCTTCTGGAGCACGTACTAGGGTTCCCAAAGGCGTTGTCGGCCCGACTTTCTCCTTTCATCTCTTGGACGCAGCCAACCGACTGCGGTTCACGGGTTTCAACTCTATGTGCCCTCCACAGCAGTGGACATAACGTACCACCCAAAGGCAATAAACGAGAAAAAGTCGGGAAACCAGATTCTCCCGCGGGACTACTAAGTCCGGAGGGGGAATGTGGTGGAATTCTAACGGCCTGCGCTGATTTACTTGGAAATGACTGGCGACTCCTCGACCTCACCTTATTTTGATGCTATGCTCCGTGAATGACAATGAGCTTCTTTCGGAAGACTACGTTGGTGGAAGAACTTAACTAGTCAGGAAGGAAGTTGGGCAAGTTATTCACGGAGACGTTTATTGGCCAGAGCACTTGACATCGAAGTTCGATTACGTCAGAATTTACTGATACCAATGCCCAAAAATTTAGATAAAATAATTAATAGAAATTATGTCAGTTCCGAATTACATTCAAAGCTCATACATGCTCGTACTACGAAGGCCGTGCTCATACAATCGTCATTATTCGACACCATAATAAAGCAAGAAAATAGCGTTTTCCCTCCGGCAAACATGAAACTTTCTGGTATTTTGGTAATTTATTTTCAGGCAACCTAAATACCAAAGCCTTTGTTTCGCGGTATAAACTAAGGTTAAACAAAGGGGCATGAGAGATATCTAGCTTTTATAAAATGATCCAGACTAAGAAAGTAGTTTACTAACGTGTTTGTATTATAATATCAGTATGAACATTATTAAGGTTATTTGAAAAGAGGTAACTGGAATTGGTGTCATACATCAATTCACTATAATCCACAGGATTGCAGAGTATCGAAGTTTATTTATTTGAACTGATTGAATTAGGTAGATATTTGCGAATAGTTTGGGACGAAATCATAGAATTTACAGGTCTAGCACGTGATTTTCTGTTGAAATATTTATTGTGGTCACTCAAAGTGGCGGATTATAAATTTTTTCAAAACTTTGATGTTCTTATAAGAGATATCTCTGTCACAATGCGCAAAACCCAAGCAAGCGGATAAGTGCGTTTTTTTTTAAAAAAGGAAGAAAAATACCTTCAATTGATGTTTATGCCCAAAGGGTCATCTGGCATAACTTTCAAAACTGGGCATATCGTATACTAAAACGGTATCACATGCTTTCGACAACGAAGACACATGCTCTTAGTATCCCTGCAATTGAGGTTTCCGTTTAAGAAAATGCGAATGTTTGGCATTAGGAATTCGATAAGCTAGTAATTAACTGCAAATTTAGCGAACTGCAATAACAAGGTTTTTGCAATGAGAATCTGAATATTATACTCGCAACATATGTCAGAAATGACATTGTAGCGAACTCTGGTTTAATAAAATAGCATGATGCACACTCAGAGAAAGGATGCCCTGCTACGAAAATAATGGCTTCAAAGTACAATACAGTTTTATGGTGGATGTAAAAAATCGCAAACTTCTTGACAAATTAAGCCGACATTTTTCGAAACATGTTTTCCACCCCTTGAGCAAAATATTTCATTTCAGTGATAGCTTTAACAAAACGCTAAGTTTGGTCGACCCGATAAGGAAACGAGAAGTTTCAGATGCTATTTTACCTAAACGTTATCAAATTGGTATATCATTCTTATAACAATGCATGCAATGCTAAAAAGAAGAAACAATGCGTAAATTCTGCACAAAGTTGAATAAGATTCGTACAGGTAATTCATACAGGTAATTCATGGCATGTTCAACATCAATCGGGACAAGAACATTTCATTCTCTGCACGTTCCAATACACGTAGCCAACATCCGAATTATGTCCTTGAGCCATTGCCGCGAAATAATGTCTTTCATACTCAATTTTTCTTTGCACTTTCAAAGATTGGAATAACTTACCCGCTGAAATAACGAGCTCTAGTTCCCTAATTTCATTTCTTGATTCTGTACAACAACATTTCAATGTTGAGTGAGGATTTTGTTTGTACTTGCTTGCAAGTTGTTCCTTTCGTGACATATTAGTATCATTTGGTTCTTGTGTTGCTTGTTTGTTTGTTTGGGTGTTATTTTGTAACCTCATGAATGTAACCATTCCTACAATGGTCCTGAACAAGGGCCAGTGGTATAAAAAATAAATAAAAAAAAAATGAAATAAGAAACAAATATAGTATGTTCTCGTTCTGCTGAGCGTATTTTATTTATTTACTGATCACAATAAGTTTCTGACCATATTTCAAGTGTTTCTATGAACAATGATCTAGATTACCCGGCTTTGAATCTTTTTTTTTTTTGTACAATGTATATGAAGCATGGGATGCTATTTTTCTGGTGTTAAAAGACATATTTTGTGATAAAATAAATGAGCATAAAGTATGCATCTTTTATCGCTGTGACTACTCAAAAATTTACCATGCTGGGTAATTCTACATACCCTATTTTGTACGGCACTAGGTTAGGCCTGAGTGTGTCTTATGTGGTTCAATTGTTTTTGCCCGAGTTGCTATACGTAGGAAAATAATGTAATATTCCATTGGTCGACTCTAAAATAAATACATTGTTCCAGTTTTGTTCTTTAATTTACGTAGATTTAAAAAAAATGCTCATGTATAAACTTCATTGACCTTCATCGTTTTATTTTATTTAAAATTCTCGTTTATTTTATATTGTATTCGAATATTTAGCTTTATACAATATTATTGACGAACGTGTAAAGATAAAAAAACTTTAATATTCCGCAGTATAATTAGGTGCCACAAGACTCATCAAGAAAAAGAAGGAAACTCCTTTATTTAATCAATGTTCGTAACGTTATTTACCGGCATAAGTCAGACACAGAGCACATCATTGCTGGTAAGCCAATTTATTGTTATTAGATTTGCGTATTCTGTACCCAAAATTCAGCAGTCCAGTACCTCAGTCGTAATTCACTCGAGCTCCGCAGGCCACCTGGTAGCTTTTGGGTTTCTTTGCGGGCCCGCTCTCGACGTTCTAAATTTTCCATTCAAGAAAACGTTCAGAGGCATACTAATGAATATCTCTTTATGAAATACGTCCTCTTCATTGCACACTTGTAATGCATTAGTGCCCAATGCCCAATACTAACATGAGCAAGCAGAAAGGGTGTTTTTTTGTATTCAGTAAAAATTAGTATTATATATAAAATCAAAAATAAATAAGGGTTTAACGTCAAACTCCTTCTTCCTACATAGCATATAACGTAAGCACCATGTGTCCCTAAGCTAAGTAATAAATATATTTACTTCACTTCAAGTAGCCAGCAGGATGTTTAAACTTGAAAAGTTAGCGTTCGTGGTCTAAACGATCTTTTCAATGTCCGCCACAGAATTAATCCGTAACAGAGGTGAGCCTTCAGATTTCCTTGCGTAGATTTGTGCATTTTTTGTCCAAATGTACCTGTAGTGCATCTCCTTTCCCCTGCTTCTTGCAATCCAGAAAAACTCACGGTTTGCACGGGTGAGGTTATCGTTGAAAAACAGCTTGGAAAGAGCGCCGTCACGGTTGAGGTCTTTCAGTCGTCCACGACCCATCCACTGCTCCTTTAGATCGACCGAAGCAAAGCTTACCAGGAGCGGAGGGACACCATCAGGCTTGTCCTTTTTGTTGGGCAGACGCCGGATGGAAAGGACGTCGGATGTTCGGAACTGAGGGAGACCGATCTTGGAGGCTAGGTCACAAAGAACCTTGCCCAGGTTTTCCTTTGGAGTGAATGGTACTCCCTGGATCTCCATATTAGGTAACCGGTGCTGTTGGTCACGATCATTTAGTTCAGCTTTAAGCTGGAGGATGGTGTTGGCCTGCTCTCTAACAGTAGCCTGCAGCGCTCCGATTTCGCCACCCATTCCCTCTGTCGCTTCTTTTTGAGCTTTGGCTTCAGCTATTACAGAGTCATATTGCGCACTGAGGAATTTAACGGAATCTTCAACGTCTTGGACGGTAGTCCGCAGCCAATCTACCGTAGGTTTCAGAGCCAACAGTGCGTCGACGTTTTCAGGAAGTGTTAAAAGCGTGTCTACACTTTCTTTTAAGCACAGCAGCCTGTCTAGCTTTTCGTTGGCAGAAGCCAGTTGCGCCGAGAAACTGTTGGGGTCCTCTTGGAAGTTGACATCCCCATTTCCTGAGCCAGCACGGCTGTCTTTGCTACGGCAGGTCTTGCAGCGCCATTTCTCACGCTTCGATGCTCCCATCGTCGTGAAGGTAGCCTCTGCGATGCCGGCGCATTGCCCCAAATGTAAGGCACTGTGACAATCCGCGCATGTCATAAACCTACCATCTGCCGACACACTCGCACCACACACACCGCAGGTGAGGGGTGGGGACATGTTGAAACAGCAGGAAGTTATTCCATAGATGGCAACGAGAGGAAAGAGGAAACAGGGGAAAAGCAGGGCCAATAGGTGAGACGTTCAACTCACCGTCTAGACCGTTGCGTCAAGGGAGCCATGATATTGTACGGGTGATACAAAGCCAGGTAGGGTGGTCCCGCCGAGGGCAATAAAGGCGGCGGTGACTCGGTGTGGATCAAGAATCGGTCCCGCGATGTCGCCAGGGCTTATAATTGCTGTCTAGATTCCTTGGTGGCGTTGGATAAGCTTAATAACTGATACTTTTACCGAAAATTTCGAGAGCCATAGAAAGAACGGGTGATCTCGGTGACTTCGTCGTCGTCCCCGACGAAGTCACCAATTTGTTGAAAATAGATTTATTTTCAACAAATAAATCTATTTGTTGAAAATAGATTTATTTTCAACAAAATGTACAGTGTTGGTGGGGGCTTTGGAAAAAAGCTGTTGATACAGCTTGACTAGTCATAAGCCCCCATAACTTCAGCAGCGACTAGCAGCGTGCATGGACACCCAATTCCGACTAAACGTTTATCCGTATACAGAGAGGACGAACACAAAGGAGTAGCCCAACAGCAAGTATTGCCGAACACCTCATCGTAGTGAAAATCAATAAAAAATACTCTGCTGGTTTCAGATTATGCTTATGTTTCTTTTATGTTTGTATCGAGTAGGCTGCATCAAGTAGGCGGTTCTAGAGATGTGCCACTTTTAGATACGAACACCATAAAAATGTTAGAAGATTTAGTATTATCTCCGGGGATTGAGCTATTTAGCGACCAAATATATTACTTTTAATGTTCTTCGTCTGGACGAATTGCAAGTCCACCGAAACCATAACCGCAGAAACCCTCGGCTATGTTTCCCTGAAACTGACCAGGCGCTGAACAAAACCAGCAGTCGCATCTAGGGGAGAAGATCGACTTTACCGAAATAGCAAGCTGAATTACGGGTTCCGACAAGAGAATTTAAAGTGTACATAAGTAAATCTTTTTTTCTTTTCTTCTTTTTAAACTTTGCCGTACAACCTTTTTTACATCAAACACTCTATCTGCTTGGATTGTGTAGCGTTTTCTTGTTCCAATGTTTCAATACCTTTTTCCTAAATTTATTAAAACCTGCCAGAGGGGGCTCTAAACAGAACATTTAGAACCCACCCTTTTCCCCCGTCTTGTTTTTAATCTAGAGCATTCGAGCGATTGAGGACTCCTCTTGCTGAGCACCGGATGGAGTTAAATTGGTACTACTCGCTTAAATAACTATTGTTCAAAAAACAAGATGGCGTGACTCATCCGAAAAAGTCTAGATATATTTTATGAATAACTTCCACCTTTTAGACTCGTAGCATTGATGCACACGTGCGCGTGTGCACAAATGCATCTGTGGTAATTTTAGAACATTCTAGAACACAGTACGCAATACCTGTCCGAGATTTGTTTTGTTGTGTCCTTTCTAAATATGTAAAAACAAAACTAGGACATTTTACTGCTTCATTCGACATTTTGGTACCTTTTAAAGAAAGTTTGAGCTTTTTTGTAAATCTTGTACTAATATAATCATGGTGTTTGTTTTTAATTCGAAAAAAATTATGTTTTTACAAATAGGCTTTAACTGCAACTTGAATACCGTCCCTACTTCGTGTTTATCGATATCTGAACACGTTAGATTCCAGAAGAACCACCAGAGCAAGTATGCTAATTATCTCATAGTCTAAAACCAAATATATGAATATTAATTTTATCAGCCATGTTAAAATTACAGAATTGACGCTAATTATTATCAGAGACTAGGTGAATAGAAACGCATTACATCAAGAAAAAGGGTTTTGACTCAATAAGGGATTGAGTTTTGCGTTCTGGGTTTCGTCCGATTTCAAAACTACATGCAGAAGTGGAGCGAACCAAGCTCATGACGTTGCTTAGCAGAGTGCCGTGTTTCGTGGCGCCTCGTCACTATCTCCGCATTGTGCTATCGACGCATCTACAGAGAGAGGCTGCCAAGGTGTTGATGAGATTTCTAGAACAATACATCACACTTCTTTACATTACTAGAGAAGGACTTCTTGCTCTCTTTACTTGTCTTCTTTAAGAATAAGAAAAAGAACGCGTGACCTAACCGATTAGTACATAGAATACACCTGTCCCTCTCGCAAAATGTCAAATTGGGTTTAATCTCTATTCATGACTGCCTTTAAGGGGGATTCACCCGCTTGTCACTCAATGGGCAAATGTCTCTACACAAACCTGAGTTTCAGGAATGCACGAGAGTATTCATGCTTTTGGACGTTAATTATGAAGACGTAATGAACGTTGCACGGCCCTTCGACTTTTTCTTGAGAGCGCTAGAGATTTTTAATAAAATTCAGAAATATGACAGTTTTTACTGTTTTGAGCGCGTTTTGAGATATTTTTGAAAATAAAATTATTTAGAAGACAAACGTGACAATCCGCTTCAGCGTACCTACCTATCTTAGTGTTTAGACCATGACAAGAAATCTTTAAGGGCGGTGCAACAGTTTTAAGATTAAAAGAATTTGCATCTCGTAATTTTTACGTTGTTTATCGTGTCCCGGAGGATACAGAAAACATCTCCTTCATTACAAAATGTCGCGATTCCGCTGCATAATCGCAAAGCAAAAGTCGAGCTTCCCCCCCCCCCCCCCCCCCCATGCAGCCGCAAGTGGCAGCCGAAGGAACTACGGCGAAAAGATTACGTGACCTCGGTCAGCTCTATGCTGCAGCATAACGCCCGCTAATGTCAGCAGAGAGAGGGTGAGGAAGCGTTTTTCGAGAGAGCACACGGAAACCTACGCGGCACCCCGAATTACGTCACTAGGAGGGGACCAGGTGTGACCCTGAAGACTGGTTGTGAGTTGAGGCGTACCAGAAATGCCAATATTTATTTTTTTTTACACAAGAACTAGGACACGCAGGCGAAATCTGTTTTCTGTTATTTATTTTAAAAGGTTCAGAAGGAGACTTCCACAAATGTTTGACCAAAGTCCGGAAATCATTGCACCCCCTCCCCTCCCCCCACCCTTTAATATTGCTGTATTTGCGTATTTGTGCAAATAAACTTGCCCTGTTCATTTTAATTTTCAGCGGGTTAAACGAGATGGCGACACTAGAACTAAATGCCTCAAACCGGATATTTTCTTGTTGTTTTCTCTATCGAGCATGAATTCGACCGCGATGGCTGGTGGCTCGGGGATCGGTAGCACGTGTAGCGAAAACTCGCGGCGCAAAGCCCACTCATCGTGTATTCAATCTTCCGCCCTAGTGACACTAAATAAGCTACGCTTCGGAATAACGACACTTGGCCATTTTTTGTATTAAAATCATGGTTGCCTGTTATCTGAAGCTTTATTTGAAATCACAGGAAACGCTTTTCCGCCCTCCGCAAATGTTTAAACAGTGCGCGACAGAGGAAAGCAATATTTCATGATCTTTCTAACATTGAATCTAATGCTGAGGAAGTCGAACTTTTGAATCATGACGATCGGCAGTTGCGTCTGCTCTGCAAACGAACCATAATGGCGGCGCCCACAACAATGTCGGGGAACGGAGTGCCAATATTCTAAGCGCAGCTCATTTGGTGGCTCTAGTCAGTTATTTTAGAACTTTGCAAGAAAGAATAAGTAACGTGCCTGTTAGTGACCGACCCAAGGTTCTGCAACTTTGTCGCGAAGCTGCCAGACACCTGCGATCAACTTAGGCTCACCCTTCGTGATGCCTCAATGTACATCATCACTGCCACACATTATATCGCACTGCATTATCATTATTACCCCTTAGACGGGCCTCACGGGCATTCATTGCATGGGCTGCATGGCTCTCTGTGGCACCTGCGCTTACGAGCAAAAATATATACATACGTACGTACCTACAAACGAATAATTTGGTTTTATCCCTTACATCAGTGAGAGCGGTCGTGTTCCTTATGGGAAAAAGAGCGATGCTTGCAAGTGCTGCCCAAACAAGATTTTGACGAACAGAAAGAATAAATGCCATGTATAACGGGGTGTTTAAAGGCCCATACAAACGGTTGCGTTTTAGTGTGTTTGATTGCGCTGCGCCGCGAAATTAAAGCAATTCACCGGCACATTTATGCTTTGTATAATGCGTGGAATCCAATTCAAGGATTAGCTTTGCACGTGACATACGAAGCAGGAATATCCTATTTATTTGCAGCCGCAACGCAGTCAAACACACTCAAACGCTCTCAAACGCAACTGTGTTTATGAGCCTTTATAAGAGAGTTACCGCTGGCTACCGCAGCTACGGTGAACTGTTCCTGGTGCGCGTTGCAGAGCATGATTCGAAGTAACAGAGCGAGCTCCGGTCGTGCTGCAGCTCTGTGTGGTTGCGGGACCGCTATGCTCATGCCCAAGTCCAACGAGAGTGACCAATATAATTAACCAACACCTTCAAGCCTTAAGCAAATGAAGCACGCGCGCGAATGTATTTTTGGCAGGCTTGCAATCGCTCGTGCTTACTTCAAAAGCACCGAGATAAAACAAGCCTGTCAAAGATACCTTTGCGCGCGTGCTTCATTTGTTTTTGTGTGTATGTTTATATAGCCTGAATATAGTCTACCTCAACTGGTGACTTATCTCTGAGCTGAAAATGAGCAATACAGCCAATGCAGTACAACCGTTAGCCTGGGGGTTTTAACGTGCACCCCGCAGTAGTGATACACGACCGCACGCTGGTTCGATGCTCATCCAGATTGAAACGGGCGGTGCGAGGATTGACTCCTTCATTTGCTTCAGGCTTATCGGTTTATATTGTTTCTATTTGTCGCTCTAGGGAACTAGGACATAATAAACAACAACTACTTGCGTCCCTTTTCCCTCTTGCACTGGGAAAAATCTTTGTGTTTCTCCTTACTTGGTCATATCATCTTATTTGGTAGCGGAAGTAGACGTCCGCAGAAAATATTCGTTCAGTGTAAGGGAGTGGAAAAGATAAAACACGAATGGCATGTAACGATCAAGTTACAAACTGTGTTTCTGGCAAGCTCAATAGTCCCTTTCGAAACTTTGACCTTTGTTGTAAGCTGTGGAATTCCTGAACAATTACGGATATATTTGTGAGCTCTTTGTGTTCGACTGCACTTCAGCTGCAAGAGTACTCGTGCAGCGGGAGCGCAAGCCAAACGTAGTACAAATGTGCGCATGCAGCATTTCTAATTATCACCCAAAATTTTAGATTCCCACGCTCCGCATTGTCTGTTGTTCCGCCATTGTGCAGTGGATCAGCCGACGTCCACCTAAGTATAATATCGCTAAAACAAAAACTAACGTTGTGGAGGCATGTGACATCTATATAAGTTAAATACACTTGGGAGCAAGAAAAAAAAAACTATTATTTTATTTCTTCTTGAGAAGTTTTTTTTAACTAAAATGAATCCTAAATGGGTCCACTACGTTAAGTTTTTTAACTAACAGAATTACGCTACAGTGGACGTTGTTCATAGCAAAATTTCTTCTTTCTTTTTTTATATGTTGTATCAGTTGAAATCACGCTCTAAATCTTTCGCGCTCTATTTCAAATGCTGGCGTTACATTCTCGCAGAGTTTTAGTTTCCCGTAATGCGTAATTTATTTGAAAAAGCGAAAAAACACGATTTTCTAAAAAAACAAACATTAGGTGCATGCAGTGCACGTGCTAATGTCTTCTATATAAGTAATTACAAGTAAATAATAAAAAAAAACAGTTTGAAAGCAGAATAGATTTTTACTTTCAAACAGTTATAACACTGCAGACGTCAGCACGTGTTGCAGGTGTAACTATACTTGAGCAGGCTCCTAACGAAACGGACTGATAAGACTGTGAAGGCGGGAGTTTTGTTGATTCTATTTTTTGTATGCTATGTTATCGCGGGTGGACAAGCGCCTGCATGCGCTACAAGCGTGGCTCGTAAGCACCCTAAGATCGTACAGGGCTGAACAGAGATACCCTAATAGTTATTTGCACATAAAAAAATACTTAAATACTTTGCAAAGAGGGCTAAAGTACGTTTTAGGAAGTATATTTATTTTATGAAGCATTATCTGAAATGTTTTCAATAGGAAGTTTTAGTATAGCGCAAGGTAAAGCTTTGCGTATGCAAAGAATAGCATCGTCGCTACTGCGCATACGCCGAGCGCTAACTACGTTTTGTGCTTTGCGTGTGCTAATTTAGCGTAAGCTATTTTTCGCAAATTGCGTGCGTACGCTAAACGTCTTTGCGCTCCTCCAAGGTGGATTCGTGATGAGAATGTGGTTAAAGCCAAGACGAGCAGAGTTAACAAAAGGCGGCTCCTAGGACCATGGTTGCGGCCGCTTTGGCGGCGTCGTGAGCGCCCCGTCAGCGGCATCCTCGCGACTGAGATTTTCACGACGTGACGACATTGAAATAGTTTGGAAAACACTAGTAAGGTTGGCAGAAATCACCGGCAACTTGATGCTTGCAACGCTCGAACATTTCTTGGCGAAGGTACGGTGTGCGAAGGTCAATACACGAGACCTCTCTTGCCGAGGCAACCCAGGCGGACATGACCGGTCGACCGCTCGCGTCGCATTCTCATGTTTAAACAAATCTAAAATGTTACTCTGGACCCAAAAAAACTTGATAGCTTTTTTCTCAAACTACAGCATTTTGTGTGTGAAATAAAATTGTGACTATCTTGTGGTGTTACAAGCGCGAGATGCCACGGCTTTTGCGTCGCGGCTGAGAAACACTATTTTAAAACTCACTTGCGGAGCGTGCTCTAGCGCAAGCGCTAAATTTAGCGCTAGCGTGCGCTAATATTGCGTACTTTATTCTAAAGCCTCCTATTATCTGGAGACCTGGTTGGGTGTCTAGCGGATATGAAACATAAAAAGAAGCATGATGTATATTATTTTAAACAATTACAGGATATTTCCTTAACCACCAAACAAGTGCTTACTGTAAGATGCAAATTGAATTTTTACGTTTGCGTTTCGGCGCCACCGTAATCTACGCCACCATAATCTCCGTCTAGACTGGCTCGTATCTCGCGCCGCCCGTAAAACGCTTCCGACAGCGGCGGACGCAGGGCAAAGAAGATCTAGCTCGAGATCGACGGCGAACAGCCCTTGGCCTCTGCCCTGTCCCGAGCGCCCGACCTACATGCCCAGCTACCAGCATGCAACTTGTTTGTTCCTGAAAAATTCTGCGCCGTCTATGACGAAAAGGCTAGAAATAAATCGCGGGCAGTTGCAGTGTGACACGTAGAGCCTTTATTAAAATAAAAAGAAAATCTATTAAAATATTGTGGTAGTTATTAAGCTTGTATTTATTGTGTATTACGCCTCTAGTATCCGTCGAGACGCATAAACGTATACATTGAAGGCTAGGTTAACGTAACTGTCATCCCCCTCCCACTTTTAAGTCTGCATTTGAATTAAAAAAAAAAAAAAAACATTCAACGTATACGCTGGTAAGGGTCTTCACGCGTCTGTCCTTGAAGTAAGAACTATATCATAACCAACACTTTATTGTCAAAAGGACGCCCCGTGCTGCGCAAAGAAGGCCTGCTGAAATTAAAAATATATTTATTAAAACCAACATTTTTGCACTGCACCCGCTCGAAACTTTCGCAAAAAAATGCAAGACGTAAATTTACGTACACATAACATTTTTACATTTCTAACCAGTATAAAGGTATAAGTTGAAAATAAAAAGAGACATACAGTCGACCTGCAGATTTTACGAGGATATATTAGGGTTCATTAGCTCCTTAAACATTTCTCGTGCTAGGATCCCCTTCTCAATTTCTTCACATTTATATCTATGAAAAATTTAAAATGCAGTGGCTCGGGAAATTATGCGTGAAGCCCGGCTGAATCTTTTTTGTATTTGTTAAGTATGCGGATATTACCCCAGCGAGAAAACAAAGTCGTTCTCCTTTATACACCAACAAATTGCTAAAACACCTGACCACAGAAAAATTGACAAGTTGAGAACACGTTAGTCAATACACCTAATTTCGACCATCTATGGAGTTACCTATAAACAGCTCAAACAAAGCATCAGTTTCTGAAGATCGCCGAACATTATGATTAAAATAAGGCAACAGAAAGCTTCTTTTTAGAGTTTAATATTAAGCTTGGAAGTCACGCACATTCAAACCAGAGTCATCTTTTTAAATTCGCTGCACAGAAGGCCAGACACACAATTAAAAATTTGGTCGTGCAGCTCAAAACTGACAAGCTCTGCCTTATGCAATAAAAGCTTAAGCATGTCAATGTTCTTGCTTCGTTTAGAACATTTCAGTTCTCGTTATGACAGGAAAAAGATTCTTTATTAATAACGCACGTTGCCCGTTGCAACATGTTTATTATTTGCCGTGCCGAGATTAGATTTTTGCGCGTTTATCAAGAAAATTGTTTTCTATAAAATGTACTGAGCAGATGGTTCTTGAAGGGCTTGCCTTGCGAAGCTGAAGCAGACGACAGCACATCCGAGTTTTTACCTTTTGCGTTCTGTTGTTTCTGGGTTGTATTTTTAGGAACACATGCCCATGATTTGTAGACGAAATATTACATCATTTAAGGGTACTTTGCCTCTCGCAGGTGCCAATGTCTGCCTCATTTTATGGCCAGCCACAAGGACACTCGCCAAGCCTAAACAACTTATTCTGCTTACACAGGTAGAAGATGACACTAACAATGTAAAAAAAGATTCTATAATAATAGTTTCATGCTTTTGGTGTCAGTAAAATCGAATCTCCGGCCTTTTTCGGTGACTTCCTTGACGCAAATATTTATAGGCATAATATATTTGGACACACGTTGTATGACGATATAACAAATATTTTAGGCAGAGTATATTTAGACACACCTTTACCAGTATTTTGATTTTACATTTAGACACACATCCGTATGTGACTGCTTTAAGCAACAGCCGTCGGCCTTTTGGTGTACGGTGTTTAATAATTGAAAGTAATTTAAACCACATATTGTTTTTCCTTCCGATGCACTTTAAGAGTATTGGAAGTAATAATTTATGAAATTTTTTGGATCTATCGGAAGCTGAGTATCATTAATGGCCGTCCCTGAAACGTTTTAGATAAACTTGCTTTATTATGTCGTAAAACTTATAGACCTTTTCTTTCGGCCTCCGTCGCATGGGCGCTGCCATCTTGGAACCACGTGACGCGGCCGCCATAAGGTGGCTTCAACTCGTCGCTCCACTCTCCCCTCCGCGCCTTGGCGAAGGCGCGGCATTCGCGTTTTTCGTCGCATTTCACCGCGTTTCTCGCCTTATTGTAAATTGCCGCCCGATGTTTACATTCACAACTTAATGGCATACCATCATTATGTGCACGACTACATATGCAGTTAATTTTGGAACCGATTATGACTATTTTCACCGTCGGCGATACCGGATACGCGTGAGGAGGGAGGAGATACAGAAATCAGCGTCAGACCTGGCGCATATTGAGCCCAATTATTTATGACAACTTATATTTACACAGTGATAGTGATGGAATATTCGAAATAAGTGTAGTGCAATGTGTATGTATAATCGCGCATTTGACCAAAATACTACGCAGCATATTAAGCTCTGTGTGTTTCCTGAAAGCCTCCGGCCTTGCCTTCCTAACAAATTTAAATAGTCGTTTTTGACTATATAGGACATATAAGATATACAGGTGACTAACGTTTAATTCACATTCTATCTGATGCTTGGGATGATGGTAACGTCCACATCGGGCGATTTGTTTGTGCACAACATTACACCTAAATCTGTTAGATGGTCTTAAATCGTTTTTGCAATAGAAACATTTGCTTGATTTGTTTATTTATGAATTTAGAGAAACTTTACACTATGCTCGGTCACATATCTGCAGTCATTAAAGGGTGTTAACATTTTTTATACAAAATCTAATTAATAAATTTCATTTATTTTAAACACAAAGACCCCTGTGAAATAATCTGTCACAGGCAGCTTGAGAGTGCCTAGGGCTCGCATTATGTGATGCCGAAAAGAAGCCATGGAAATGACCCAAGTTCAGGGTTGTTGATTTTAAATCGCTTCAGTTTGCATGTAGATCTGCCATGAAGGTTCATTAAGTCATGCCTAGCATTCGACTTTAACCAAACGTATGAGAGATCACTTCTCTCATAGCCTTAATTTTATTTGGCAAAGTTTGTACAAAGACAACATTTCAGATTTCAATTGATGGGCCTCACTTATCTCATGTGCCAAGCACGTCGTAATCAAATGTCAGTAAAACAAATAGTTCATTTTCTAACGCCAACGTTTTTAAATGCTGTTAATAAGTACTTTAGCAAGGTCAATAGCTAAAGGAATTTCCCACCCGAACTAGGACGCGGACCATTGAAATATATCTCGAGTACTTAATTTTTTAGGGGCGAAGCTCCTTAGAGGCTAGCCATGTCCGTCCGCCGTCCGCCGTCCGCCGTAGGTCCGGCGTCGGGTGCTCGTGCTTCTGCTTGTGAAATCACGTGCTCACGAGCACGTGAGCACATGCTCACGTGCTCGTGTAGGGCAAAAAAAAATTGGGAAAAAAAGATGGAAAAAAATTATGAAAAAAGAAAAAGAAGATAAAAAAAGAGTAGGGGGTTCTAAGATGCCATCCCATCTGTCTGCGTAAAAAAAGAAAAAGAAGAAAACCACACATTCTCCTACTGACATGAATGAAAAGGCTCGGCATGCTGCGGTTCGGCGTCTACACAAGCACCACCAGAGCTTCGCCCCAAGCAACATCATTCACCACGTGGAGATGCGGTCAATTTTTTTTTTTAAGAATACATCTCCAGACAATATCACTTATTTCTTAGAATATATGCGTATTATAGAAGACATTTCGAGTTTCTAAAGTTCACAGAAAGTTGGTGTCCGCGAAAATCAGTCAGTGAACTTGCGACTTCTTGTGTTTTTCGCGATTTAGGAGGTTTTTAATCAGGTTGTGGACCTGCATTTTTACTATATATCTACTTATTGGTTTTTTCATTAGATTATTTTTTTAGGAAACTAGGGTCAGTGGGTCAGGCCGTAGACGATGAAACCCTCCTTGTGCATCGTAGTCGTTACGCCGCCGAACCTGACCGAAATTAGCGGCGAACATGACCAGATGCATCGTAAAGCGTTCGTAAAAAAGTCCGCGAATTTGACTCGAAACCACTTCCTGGTTCTCGAATTGGCTCAGTACCACAGTTTTATTAGTTTTGCGCTATAACGGGCACATTTGTATGACGAAATTAGGCGAGAATGACATAACACACCAACACAGCCGAGAGCGCGCTGAAACCGAAACCAACCAAATTGAAGCCACCCAATGGCGCCTAGTGCGTCAGCGCCCTCTGTCCGCCGGTCGGGTAACTACTGAGATGAAAAGGTCTATACATTGCAAGAAAGGTATGCACTGCGACAGGATATTATCAAGCGCAATCATGCTACTTCAGGCCCCAATAAAACCACTGTCCTGTCATCATCCCGTCATGTCTCGTCCAATATCGACTGCGCCACCCACGTACTTTTTCTATGCAATTGTTTTTGCGGCAGACAACGAACGGTTTGTCTAACGCAAAAAAGCAAGACTGTTACCGACGCTATCCATTTACGTAATATAATTTTATTGCCTTGAGAATAAGCTTTTGAGCGGCATCACCTTGTTTAACAATGGATTGATTAACCGATTTCGTACACCGGGTCGCATGCATGCGGTCTTCGTACGCCTACATGAAATCGTAAACAAATGTATCGGTGTGCTAACCTAGTTCAAGGCACGAAACGTTTTTTACTCCGATGTCCATCACTGACCCGGTATCAAGAGGTTTGTTGTTATGGCCTAGGAGCCACGGATAATATAATTCCAGCGAAGTTGTCTTAAAATTATATTGTTTCGAGACTAGAGTTTTGTCTACCAGGAATGCTTGAATATAATTATTCTTACCTTAGATTTCTACGGGCACTGCCGTAAATTGCGCATGAAAGTGTGAGTGTGAAGCTATCATTGAATAAGGCCATTAATTCTATCAGTGAACAATGCCACGTGACAATGTGATAAAAGAATAGCAGACCGTCGTTACAAGGGTGCCCAAATCCACGGCTACAAGTTTGAATTTTGAGTAACAAATAACAACTTGGTAGCTCTATGAAAATGTTTGAAAATGTTTCGATTCAACTGAGCCTGTCGACACGTGTTCTTGAGGAAACGTTCTTCTAACCCTGCTTGTAATTAGTTCAATGTGCCACTTCTATAGCGTTTAAGAAGATAACCAACACATGCAAATATAAATTTGGTAGCCGCGTCGCAATTTAAAATACCACTTCGACAGAAGAAACAAATCTTTCACACTATGCGGACTGAAAGCTGTATTTCTTTTATTAATTCATTCATTTCGACGCGCAGTCGCATTTTGCCTCCCTCAGGCAGGCTACACAATCCACTAATGTGGCCGGGTGCTACTTTTCCGCAAAGTCCATCTTAAATGCTGCAGAAAGTTGGCCTTATATTTTTTTTACATTTAATTCGTGTCCCCATTAGTTGATAAAAGCGCATGGGCAAGCTTTGAAACTGCGTGTAACGGAAAATGCACAATCCCCTACATATATTGATAAGTAAAATACGAAGTGTCAAGGCCCTTCATGTTTTCTTCGAATGAGTAAGCTCTCAACTTAGTGCTCCTTATTCCAACGTAAAATAAATGTAGACTTGATTAATGAACATGTAAGCTAGAAGATTTTACATGTGCAATGTTCAATGCATTGCATTACTCTGCGTGTACAGCGCACTGTGGTTGAAAGCAAAGTAGCCGCTCCGGTCTTAAATGTCACTCGTCAACAAAGCGGGCGTTCTAAAAGCATTTTAAAGAGCGATTGCACTTAGAGTGGTGCGTTAATCACGCTGTAGAATACGCCTGTCAATTTTTTTCATTAATCTTTTTGTTAACTCAGCCCTTAGTACGCTACATAATCTGTATCTAAATTTTGTATTCTCTCCATTCATTTTTGTTAACTCTACCTTAATTACATTTGAGGGTACGATATATAAATAAATAAATAAATACACAAAAGCGGTATGTGTACGGTGCCTACGAACCACAAGTGTACCACGGTTTACCTTTTGATTCCCTTAAGGTTTGAGTACCTAACCCTTACCTGACTAATTAATACATTACAGAATTGCACGAGTGCGTTAGAGGTCCAATCATTCTTCCACGCCATTTTATTGTTTATTATGTGAATGTATGAAAGTGAGTATCAAGTTAGACGGGACAACAGCTTCCCTATCGACTAATTAATTAACGGGAAAAAGCTGACGTTTCCGCGGTCTATAGGCTTAGCTTCTTCATATCCGCGGGACAAATATTTTTATCGTCCTGTAGTTTTGATTTCTATTTGGTTTTTAGACTTCGCCGCTTTACACAGAAAAAACCTAAAAAAACGAACATAATTTTTATGAGGCCTCGAGTGCGGCGCGCGTTTGAAGCATACAAAATGGAGGTAAAAAAGTTTTGAAATTAGATTACTGAACGCCCAAGATCATTAGCCTGAACTTTCACTAACTATATTCATTCACTCGGGCAAGTTATATATTTTTTTATCAAAATTATTTTTAAAGGAAAATTTTTTTCGCTACAGATGCTTTTATAAAGTTGATCCTTTAATACGCAATGGAATCATTTTTATATAACACAGAAATAGCCTATGATCTTATATTATTTTCTTCAGGACAGGAAGAGAGACAACGGCTGAAGTACAACGTGCAAAGCTATATTTGCAATGATTTGTACGTTCGTTGAGTGACACAAAAAATCTCTCTTCCCTGAGAATTGTTTAATGCAAGACAAGTTGCTTATCGTAAGATATAAAACAAACTTAATTCAACCATCGTTACAGCCAAAGTGGAGAAGATAAAAAGGTGACAATTTTGCCGGGCTGTTTTTTGCGACTTGGAGTGTGTGTGAGTGATGGTGGAAATCTTCAAACAAAGGAGATAGTGAACGGTGACATGTCATTCCTTTTCCGGTGGTAATCCACGGCGGTGCTCCACTATACTTACTAAGAATGTAAGAAACGCAGGTTATGTTCACGCTCTTAGCTTCGTGATTAATTTTTTGGCATTATTTTTGGTTGTTGCGGCAATATCATTGGCTGAGGAGTGAGAAGTTTATAGGGAACCAAAAAGCCCATCGTTTCTAAATTTGTCGATGAGTTTAGAAGAAAACGTGACTGCAACAAAAACATTTTACGAACTAAAAAAAATCTGACGTCAAATTATTGAGGAAAATTACCTAATGAACCGATGTGCATAAAGTTTCTTTAACGCGATTGCTAGAAAAGAATAAAAGGTTAAACACGCACGACGATTTTCATATGCTCTATGAAATTCAAAACACGTGTGAGAGCGATTCTTTGCGCGGCCATTTTAAAGCCGAAACTTGTCTCGGTTTGAAACAAATAAACAAACAAACAAACGACGAAACACGCATTTCGGTGATTCAAACAGAAGGCCGATATTGTGATCTCCCCGTCTTGATCTGAACAACTTTTAAAAGGGTACTCCAGGACCCCTGAGAACAAAGAAATGCGCGCACTCCGTCACGAGGGAAGTCGAGATGTCTTGCCGTGAGCTTCCCAGGCTTTTGAATAAAGCATGAACGCACCATCCGGGTACGTTCCTTGTGATCTCTTTGCAGATTGAGTGGCATTTATGCTGGCCAAACAAACGACCAAGAAAAACACGCCATTAGATCGTCGCTGTCGCAGACCCAGGCTCTCCGCACGCAAAAAAAAAAAAAAAGAAAATGCAGGTGACTCCGAGTTTTTTTTTTACTTGAAGCCACGCCGTCGTCTGTCGTAATGACTACGATGTTCACGAGGGTTAAAACCCGTGACAAGAACCCATAATTCTGGAGACAACTTTCAGTATGACCAAATCATCTTTACATTTTCAGAAAAACAAAAACTAGAAGCTCTAATCAAGAGAGTTATTTAGTGCTGTTCGCGACACGACTATAGCACCACTTGCTGCCTTGTCAAAGAAGCTACCAAATACAGGGTGTCACAAAAGAAAATTTACACGGTATTTTTTACCGCAAAAATAAACTAGGCATCTCCGAGCGCTCATTCTCCGCCCAAAGGTAGAGCTAGAGGTCACAACCAGATGCCAAAGTTTCAGCCCGATCCGATAACTTAATAAAAAAATCTATGGGGTTTTGTGGAAATTTTAATGGGAAAATGGAGCCCATTTTTGCCCGTTTTCGGTTTCTGGTGCCATAGAGCCCCATGTGTTTGAAAACTCCGTCGGCCGCCATTTTCCCATTGAAATTTTCAGAAAATCAGTAATAACTTTTGATTAAGGTATCGGATCGGGCTGAAACTTTGGCATATGGTTGTGAGCTCTAGCGCTACCTTTGGGCGGAGAATGAGCGTTCGGCGACGCCTAGTTTACTTTTGCGGTAAACAATACCGTGTAAATTTTCTTTTGTGACACCCTGTATATCAGCCCTAACAAATATCGCGAACTTGTAACTTTGAAGGAATGATCATGGCTCAAATGAGGGCTCAAGTAAAATCACGCGTACAAAAGTGGGTTATATTTGGGCACGTAGACGGACCCCCTATCGTCTTCCTGCTCCTACTGTCATGCTTCTGGAATGTTTACAACCTCTGATAGAGACAAGCAAGAGCATGGGGTGGGCGCACACACACACGCAAAACATTCCGCCTTGGTCCTTACACTACACCTAGAACGCCTACCCACACTCATAATCTATTGACAGAAATACCTGACCCACGGAAATGTGCGCACGGCGCATGCTCAGAGTCCCGTCTTGAAAGAGCAATACCAAAACATCAACGTATCCTTTGTTCCGGAGCCAGTGTGGCTTCCTTGACGTGACGTCATCAAAAGCGGCAAAAGACGAGAGAGTTACTTTACCGTCCTCAGATTTGTACGTGCGTACCGACGAATCATCTGAGAGGACTCTACGCTAATGAAAGGACGCAGTAAAGCAACGAGGCAATAGAAATCACGAGAAATCGCGGCTTTCATAAAAAAAAAAGATGAGGAACCAGCAGTACACTGGTCTCTCTGCAGTCGTCAGCCGTGCCATTTCTCACGGCGTCCACACTCATTTCCTGCGTTCCCTGTCAATGCCATCGTCCGACCCCAAAAGACGAAGTGCCGTGAAAAGAATGCCATCCGCCGAGATAGTTCTCGTCTCTTTCGGCGTTCTTCTGAGTGCCATCGCTATTGGCTTTTGTTTGTGTGGTCAGCATTGTTTGCTGGGCGAACGCCTAGTGTTTGGTACCGCTCGAGTCACTCACGCCACTTGGAGACGAATGTGTGGCCACTGCAAACAAAAGCCGAAAACCTCCTACAGAAAGACTGCTAACACGCCAGTGATATTGTTAAGCAGTACCCACCGGGCATCGGGGAAAATTGTATGCGTTTGTTTTTGATTCCATTGACTCCATTTAGTCTGATGAAACCATAGATTCCCAGGAGAGACTCTACTCGTAAACAACTTTCCCCTCTATGCCCCTTAGAACTGGGCATTAAGATGTGCATCATTCTGTGGATTCCAATATTCTACTCGTAAACAAAAACACTCTGCTAATTGCCCAATGTAACAAAAAGCATTGGGCATCAGGTTGTGCACTGTTTATGAGGTCCCAATCATCTGCTCATAAAAAGAATTGCGGTGGCTTAGCTTGGCTATGCCAGGATATACGTAGCGTGAGCTTATGCGCACAAAATGAGAGGCGCTATCAAGCGGCTCCGGTGCAGCGTCAAACTTGGCTACTGCGCAACGGAGGCGCACAGCTAGCCCGATGCGGCGCCAGTCCGTCTGCCGCGGCTATGACGTCACTCCTCTGGAATACGCAGACCGGCGAGGCGCGCGCGGCGGCGGAGGCTCCGGCGCTAGCTGTGCGCCGTGTGACGTCACTTCTCGCGCATGAGCAGCACGGCTCTTTGGGAGCCACGCGAAACTGTTCAACCTCGGCCAGTGGAGCTCACGCTACAAAAAGCTCTGCGTTCAATGTCCGTGGTGTTAAAGTTCAACTTTGAAATGGCTGACCAACTACACGCTGTATAAATATCCACACAACCCCAATTAATAATGGGGTAAAAGTTGGGATTTGGGCAGTGCATTGGTTTGTGAATTGCAATATTCTACTCACAAACAGCTTACCGCCAAATACCCAATGTGCAAATCGCATTGATCATTGGGCTCTGCATTGTTTTTTGGGTGCCGATAAAACAAAATGGCGTTTCTAGTTGATTTTTTTATTCCGTGATGTAAAAAAATAGCGTTTTTGTACTGGTTGGTGCAGTGGCTTCATTTGTCTCATGAAATTCGGAACAAAGCGTACACCGCAGTTACTATGGTGCAACAAGCTAGGAAGTGTCGTGTGTTCAATAAATTTAGCTTTATCTGACTTTTTGAAGTCTGATTCGTAAAGTACTAAAATTTGTTACTCGTTGGAAACCCTGCAATTCAATAAGCTACGCGTCGGTACCAAAGCAATAACTGAGAAAGAAGCTGCTACCAGAATTTCCGTATAGAAGTATAATTTGTTTTGTTTAGGTCGTGAGCGATGAACGTCAAAGGTGCATTTGGCATTCAACTTCGAAGCTTTGTTTTTGTGGTCGCAAATCTTTAGAAAAAACTTAATTCTGAACAATTCCCGCGTCTATTCCTGACGTCTCAAGCATGATGCTATATTTGTACTGAGTCGCATCTCCGCTAAACTTTATGAAGCCGAAGACGTGCAGAATAACAAAATTTATGCCACAGAAAAAATAAAAAACAGGATTCCTGATGGCACAAGAGTGGTGTTTAAAATGACACAATAAATGTCTACTAAATTGAAAGTGAAAGAAACGTTTTTGACGTCAGGACGCTAAAGTATAAATGCATTTCAGCGCTGCTGGTAAACGTAGGGTAACGTAACATTCAATGCCGCACGTCTGTTTATTTTTTGTTTGTTTTAATATTAAAAATATCTTCGAAAATTTATTCAAAGTATCGATGTTCTTCAGACCTTGTGTTCTTGTGCAAAGTTCAAAAACAGAATACCACGTCTTCTTGAAGGCGCAATTGCACAGCGTTTACAAACACAAATAAATAAAAATGACATGTAGTCAGGGAAGCATTTAGTTCGGTGCGTTGAATATGGTCGATAAAAGTTCGCAGGCTAAAAAACTGTGTTGAAGGAAGGTCTTCGATGTTATCGGAAAAATAGTTGTCAATACTCTGGAAATGAAGCCATTTCTCCTGATTGCCGCCGACAAAAACACTTCACTTGGGGCGCACTGCACAACGAAGTTGCATTTGCCGCGGCAAAAAATCGATTGTCGGAACTCTGACGCAACACAACGGCGACGCTTCAATAATCCACAGAGGGCACTTTCTTGTACTTCCCTTTCACCTAGATTTTTATTTTATGCACTGACAGATGAGGTAACTCAATATGTGCGAATTGAAGCAGGCTTCTATGCTGCAAACACAAAGAACACATATCAAAGTTTCAGTGCAGCCTAGTTAAAATCTAAATACACTCCGCTCAAAATGTGCGTACCGGTACACTATCCCGCTTTTAACTCAGGACATAATTTACTAGCTTTCCCCTGTTCAGTCAAACCACTGTGCAGTTTTATACCTGATTATTTGTACTCGACACCAGATTTATTTAGAACAAAAGCACTAACTTCTGGAGACCCAGATGTGTTATTCAATAACCGAATTGTGTTTTGAGCACGCTTAAACCCAGGGAAGTTAGTCAGATCCACTGAGCGTCCGGTGTTTCTGCTGTAGATTAGAAAATAAACCAGTGCAGTATCATTGCCAGCCTTAAATATTTAACGTACATCACGCAATACTGATACACGACCGCACGCCGGAGTGATGTTCATCAAGGTCCAACGGGCAGGGATGGAGGTTGAACCCAATATTCCTCGGTTCTGCAGAACGATCTTTTGCGCCGCGTACTCCGAGCTGCGGTGTTTTAATTCAAACGGCCACTAATCCACCTTATATAATTTTGACAATTGTGTTGACCCCCTCAGTAACCCTAGGCTTGAGAATTTGTCAACACGTTTTACGTTCATTACCTTACCCTCACATCCACCCTCACACATTGTTGAAAATTTGTCTACCCGTTTTTCGCCCCTCAAACTGCGTTACAACTGCTTTACATACAAATCGTCATTTTCGCAGGATGATCCTTTGAGGGGCAAATTAAGAATCGGTGTTATGATTGCTTTTTAATATTGCATCGCTCAGCCTTTACTTGCATTAGAGAGGTTTGAGAGACCTAGGTGTAAGCACATCCTTATAGAAACTACTTTCCTGCCATAAACGCCCACACACACGCACAAAAATGGCAAGGATAGAATTTTGTGCTCGCGTCCTGCGTAATGCCTCATAAAATTAAGAAAATATGAAGTTATCTATACGCCACATTCAATGTACAGCCCTTTTAAGCATGTTTAACTGTAGTATCACTTTAGAGGCACAAAACATCGCACGTTACTACGCCATAGTTCCCTGACGTTTTTGTTATTTCAGAAACAAGGAGCGTCGGGGAAACAAAAACGCTCTTGGCAATAATGGTATGTCAACCGATAATATATGAAGACTTGAACAAAGAACATCCGGAAATTCAACCGTCACTGTGTCGAATTTAATATACGATTCCCAATACTACTTCATAAATTTCTTAAAATAATGATATAGCAGAACATTGGAGCTTCTGATTTCAATAGCGTAACGAGAAGATTCATATGAAAACGAACTCCGCACAAAGGATATAATTAAAGAAAAACGAGAATATGGAGACGTTGACTCTACTGGCGAGTGGGGCTCTCGTAACGAACGACATGAACACCAAGCGACCTCAAGCTTGTACGCGTTTCTGTCATTCATTACAAAAACACAACCGCGGGCTAAGTCCTCAAGTTTAACATTCTGTACTGCTTGCTTGCACCTTCATGCTTTGTTCGCTACACAAGTTTTATTTGGTGCTGGTTGTCGGAGCTTGAAAACAACGCCTTTTGAAAGTTTTAGTGCTGCGCTAAGAAATTACGTTTCATTATGTTGAGATTATTTAAACGAAGCGCAAGCTTTCACTCTCGAATGTTACAGAAGGTTTACTTTCGAGCACGAAGGGTACTAATTTTTATTACTCCCTGCTTCTCGATGATAAAGTGTTTTGGTGTGACGGGCAGTCTCAAACTCAATATCTCAAGTACCCATAGTATGGCGTGCTCGGTGGCTACGCTTTCATAAAATACCTAAAGCGAACCGCAGAATTAAACTCCGTTTATGTCTTCTCAACAGAGAGTTCAAAAATAGGGGGCTCCAACGTTTTGGATACACTAAGCTGTTTGACGGCCCCAAAGCATCGAGGATCGCTATTATAAAACTCCGTATTGCCACCTCAGGTCTTGATCTGCATACATTATTTTGTAGCGCTTTTCCGCTATCTCACACCAAAAAGCCCTGCAGCCTTTTTTTTTTTTTTTTAGATATACTCAGACCACTGTTTAGCGAATACCGCGCGCGGTCTTAAGTTTAAAATGGATCTATTCCTCCCCTTTGGAATTACGCTCCTTACACTTGAGCGCGAACGTTCCGTCAGACCCAATTTAATTTCATCCTTGGGAAAAAGATAAGCAGGTTAACGTTCCGATGCATTTCTAGGGAGATTGGGGGACTTTGAAAAATCCCAATTCGCCACAAGGTATGTGTATCGAAGCACAGCGTACGAAATTCAGTGAATGTTTATTCAAACAATAAATATCGGAATACAAACATTTTCTTATTTTCTGCTGCGTGACTACAGTACATTACTCCGTTTGCGGAAATAGAGCTTTGAAAAATTAGACGGCGGCGATTGTGCCGACGGCTAGTTTATAGGCTGTTTACATGCCAGTAGGTCATCGCAGGTTAAGGAATGGATAAATTGAAATGACGTTCATTTATAAAAGACGTAGGTAGCAAGGAAGCTAATTCATTGCATTTTTATGGAATCAGGCGGAAATCGAGGAACCACTTTTTAGCACTCGGTAAACGCGCCAGTCAGAGGTACGTTCCATGCACCCTAATTTTAACTCCAGACAGAAGTTACACAGTGACTTTATTGTTGCGTTCCCCCCAAGAAGTAGTACGTCAGAAAACCTTGCGCTTGGATGCTTTAAAACACCAAATATGCCCAACTTTACTCAAGGGCGCAGTCGTCGCGTCGTTCATTCTTTATTCCGTTAGGGTCTCCTATAAACACTTAAATGAATTACGGTCGCACTTTAAATAGTCTAGAACAAGCGCGCACCGGAGAGCAGCTTTGCGCTGATGCTCTAGAGCTTAACGAACAATAGGGCTTTCGGAATCAATGAGGAAAGCAAGTCGTCTGCTTCTTGCGCAGGAGTTCCGATGACGTCACAAAGACGCCACGCTCTGATTGGCCCTGATTGAAGGCTTGTGGGTAGACCTCAAAGCGAGCTGCATCGAGGTCTACCCACTATCTTTCGAGCAGAGCCAATCAGAGCTCGGCGTCTTTGTGACGTCACCGCAACCCCTGCAAGAGAGGCAGACAAACTTGCGCTCCGCATAGAGATTCACAGTAGAGCCTATTCTACAGAGGGTTTCCGAATGCTAGTCAGGCGTAATACAAAGTGTATAAATAAAGCAATGAATTTAGTTCAATGCAACGTTTCACAAATGTTTCTTTAGGTGGCACATTTAGCATATTAAAATGTTATGTGTATGATATTTTAGGAAAATGATGTGTTTTAAAAAAAATAAAAAATGAAGCCTTAGAGAAACATTTTTTATGCATACATATATTTTGTATTTTTTGTTTTATATGTATAATAGTTCACCCATATTTGTGCACCACACAGTAGACCGCTAGGTTGTTTGTGTGCACTGGAAAATAAAGCGTTATTATTATTATTTTATTATTAATATTATTATTATTATTAAAGGTGTTATGGTTTAGAACGTAGGAAACTTGTTACAGATAGAGAAATATGTGATTATGTTGCGAGTGTTGGATTTCTCCGTGTGAATCTTACATTCAACTGAGAAGATTTAACGTCCCTTGGCGTGTCTATATTGGACAGAAGTCACCTTCATGTGTAAATGTATGGAGCTAGGTCTTAGAGCACTTGATGTTGTGTAAGACCAGATCCGAATGCGTGATCTTGACAGCTTCGTCTAACGCGTGTCATGTCGGCCACCTTCGGAACAAAAAAAAAACTATTTGAATTTGAACGTTTGTTTCCAATAACGTGTGGTGTAGGTAAGGTGCAAGATCGTATAGACTACTGGAGCGTGAAGTCACCTCAACCGCGGAACAGCGCAACCGATATTCATTTTGTTGTTGCAAGTTTCTTTAGGGCCTGTGTTTTTTACGTGGTGATCATGTACCGAGTGTTTGAGAGAGAAGTTAACCGCGTATTCTTCGCAGAAAAAATAAACTACGTATCGCCGAGCGCTGAGGCTCCATACAAATGTAGTGCTCTAGTGGTGGCGACCGGATTCCGAAGTTTCAATGTTTTGCTACCTCATTCGAAACATTTTAGCGATTCTGGGATATTGTTTATTAGAAAAAAGAGTCTAAAACTAGGTATCACCGGAATGCATTTTATTGAAACCTTGCCAGTTGTAAAATTTTTTATATTAAAAAATAAAAGCACCCTTGCATTTTTGATTGTCCAAGTCGCAGCGTAACAAGCCGGGAGAAAGTGTTAGTCGACCTCGTTGTTTTCAAATAAATATTTATTCTCCCTCCGATTGCACAAATCTGTCACATAAAAAAGGAGAAACGAAACAACCGGCAGCATATGCATTCGGCACAACTTTAAAGCCTTGAAAAGTACGAAACATTTGTGCCGACAAAATTTCAAGGCGCCAAGAACGTACCCTTCACCACAAAACGAATGCGTGAATAAAAACTCAATTTTCTTCTTTAATGGCTTTGATTTATTTACCGCCATCATTATATATACGACGTAATTAATTGCTAAAACATTCCTATCCTCCCTTTATATTATTTTTATCAACTCTGACTTTATAAAAACTACAAAGATGGTAACTGTTCTCAGCTTTCTAAAATCTAAATTTCAGCAAGTTTTTTTCTTGTGCTTTTTCTAGCGGGAAAAGGGTTTTACCAATGGTCACTGGTAAGGTGAGAAATGGCGAACTTTCCTTTCCGAACCACTCGGCCTCCAGTACGTGCACGTTGCCTTTTATGGTGCTTCGGCTGCGCACGTGCACGCTGAGGCGCTTCAAGCGCAAGAGCTTTACCGAAGGTTAGCGCCGGCGTGCCGGAGACGGGACAGCTAAACCTCCTGCCTGCCTTCATCGTTCTGTATGGAACTACAAAAAGGAAACTTCAGCCAGATTTCTAGATCCTGCATATACAAAGTTAGCTCTTTTTTTATAGCTGAGATAGTTTTTTTTTTTTTTTTTCATGAAGCGATGTCGTAACTTTTTTTTTTCTGCCCATTATATCGTCCTCGAGATATCCGTTCTCAAACTTTAGCTGGGATCTCCAAGTTCTTCAGTCGCACTCATCCCTTATTCATTCAAACTATTTTTCTTTTTTCCTTTAATCAAGATCGGGAGAATCAAAAGAAAAAAAAAGAAAGACCATCAGCTGCTTATGATCAACGAGACCAAGATATCTAGATCGAGGTACCGAACAAAACAAAAAGAATTACCGAAAAAAAAAAGGGGGGGGGGGCAGAGTTAACGAGAGGCTTCGAAATGCCATCTCGATTGCTCGCTTCCGTTTCGGAGCACACGATGCAGGTTTGTACCGCGTGATCTGCTCAAGCTCCCCAGCGCGCACCGATGCGTCGCTTCGACTTATGTGGTCCGGACAAGCGTCCGTGTTTTATTTATTTATCTGCGCAGCAAGCGTCCAATTTGTTCCTCGGCTGAAGCCAGAATGCGCGTTGCGGAAGAGATGGATGGCGGTAAATTCGCAGTGTTGACCCTGCCCGAGATTGATTGCGCTCGTGTTGTTCTTTGACCAAATTGGGACCTTTTTTTTACGCACAATTGTGGTTGACAGAAGGCTAGAATATATGAGCTTCGTTCGGCTTGTGAGCTGCCTGTGGCAGAAGCGAGTTCTCCTCGAGCGAGAACATGTGAGATTTTAGAAGAGGTGCACACCGTCTCCACCCTGTACTTTTTTCTTAATGCAGGGTCTAGCGGTCAAGGGAGTATTCACTGGAGTCTATAGCTGTATATGTGACTGCTGAGCGCGTGCTGATGACGAGCTTCCACATTTTTTTTTTTTTTTTGCAATGTGCATTCCACGCCATCAAGGTTGCCGATCTTAGCAGCCTACTAATGTGAGCTCGTTCTGAAAATGCGCTCTAAACAAAGCCCTTAAATATGACGTTCAAAGAATACCAGTATAATACTGTTACGGAGTTTAATTTACTAGGTATTGTTCGTAGCCAGATTAGAACGGATTCTGAGTCGGTACCGTGCCGTCTGCGCGCGCATCGTCGTCGTGCTCAGTGGGTTCTGCCACGCGCCTCAGCAGCCCCGCTAGGCTATAGACGCTTTGCAGCAGCTGTGCATTGGCGCCGCCATAACTGACCTTCAGTTTTTGTTTCCCCTTATTACGTTTACTTCACTTCATTATTACCATAGCAGGCCAGGTTATTGCCATCTTAGTTTTTATTCTGTATTTCTCCCCAACATTGGCCTCTGTGGAGGCTCGTCCACGCCAATTTCAGTGGCCTCTGTATCTCGGTAAAACAAGGAGAAGGTCAGCAATGGCGGCTGTATTCTGGCGCGTGAGTAAAGCGTCTATTGATTGATTGAGGAGACGTTTAATGTCCCTTCCGGTAATACAATAACAGCGGCCAAACGTTCACACGTTTAATCCCCTCTGTGTTTTTTTTTTGTGATGTTTCTTTCTATATTTAGTTTCCTCTTCAGCTGAGAGTAAAACCCCCGCCTTCAGCACGAGCTCGCCGGCTTCCGCAGTGCTTTGGTTGCGCGTGCTTGCGCGCGTACGCTTGTGTAAGCAAGGGCAGAAGGCTCGCGCTAAAGGCGGAGCTTCTGCTCTCAGCCTAATGGTGAACAGAGTTATAGCCTAGTCACACGAGCGCTCTCAACTGTCACTAAGCTAAGGATCGTTGACATCTCCCGACTGACACTGAACTCAACTTAGTTGCCGGGCGTTACACGGTACACAGGCCTAACAAGCCCAATTGAGATGCGCGCCAAGGGAAACAGGAAACCAAAACGAAACCAAAATTGATGTCTTATTATCATGTTTTAAATAGCGATGCAAATGAAATCTATGCACAGTTTTCGTTAATTATGAACGCTTGAAACATAATAAAATTAACTTCTCTTATGGTTTCTTTGAGTAAATAAACGATAATCAAAACGTTTCACACGAACTAAAGCAAGAGAGACACAATACAAGTCTTATCGGCACCGACATTACAATGGGAGGCCCATAGAGTTATTATAATGTACGCTAGAGGTTCAACTGGCGCTAGTGTCTATGCCGACTTCCGTGACGCAAATTGAAGCAGACAGCAACCAGTCTATTTTTGCGGTGCTCCTGTGCATTCCTATGGGAAAACGCGAGTGCATTTTGTCTCTTCGCTGGAAAATAACACGGAACACTTTGCTTATTTGGGTCGTACCAAATAGTTGTACCTTGATTAACACTGTCAAAGTGTAATTGCTTTAGTTAGAGCATTTTTCTTCATCAGTGAACAATGTTTAACTTCGCTACATTTCAGTTCTAAACGTTTGTTCCGCAGCAGGTGTGTAAAAGCAAGCGACGATTCAAAGCAAAATTACAATCGAAAGGAATATAGAGTGTGTTCAAGGCTCGTCAGCATTCCGGTGACGCTTATATATTGCTAATACGCCAGTCATGTCACTATATGAAAATGACCCCGTCGTGCATGAGCGGATAAAAAAACATTCAAAACGTAGAGAACAATGTCCGTGGGCAATGAAATCTGTCTCTTCGTTTTGTTTTCTCTGCCGGGCAGCTTTTATTGGGCACTTGTTCTCAAAGGTTTCGAGCATGCGGGTGATATTTTGAAAGTAGAACAAACATATTCACTCAGAGCAGAAAGAAGAAAGCGGTACTTATTTAAAATCGGAATAGACTACGTGGCCTTCCATTTATTTTGATCGTACACTGCACGAGTAGTTACTGATCCAGTGTTACTGCGTAGTTCTTGCCGTCTCCCTTAATTTCCAGATGTTCTTCGTTCGCTTGGTACGTATATCCCTCATACTGAAAAGCGCCGACGTCGTGTTCGCGCTAACAGTGTCCGAGAGTGCACACTAATACACGTACGAAGCCGTTTTAGCACCGTTTTTAATGCGATGAATTTTAAAGAAACACGCCGTAACTGACCAATTATTTCGTCGGCCTTACTGAGAAATGTTCCAAGCTACCTAGTACGTACGAATTATTTGCGATATTTTTTCTTATGATCGAGCGCAGGGAGAAAATGCACTCACTTTTTCCCGTAGAAACGCATTACCGGAAGTCAATTTTGGACTGGTTGATGTCTGCTTCAATTTGCGTCAGCACACTAGCGCCACTTGGACCTCTTGCGTACATTATAATAACTCTATGGGCAGGCCTTGCCGAGCTTTGGCGTCCGCGATAGCTCGCGCTGCAGAACCAAGGGATCCTGGGTTCGATTCACACCCCTGCCCGTTTCGATCTGGATGAGCATTGTACCGGCGTGCGGTCGTGTATCACTGCTGCGTGGTGCACGTTAGACACCCCAGTCTAGTGTTTGTACTGCACTGGCTAAATTGCTCATCTACAGCGGGGAAACAAGTCACCCGTTGAAGCAGACTAAGGTCTAGGCTGTATAAACATACACACAACCCAATTCTTGGCGTCCACGACGTGCCGTGATCGTTCTAGCAGCAGCTCTGTCCCCGCATCATACCGCTTCCAACATTATTAGCTGCTACGATACTCTCTATGTACCTCCCCCAATCGGCCGCACTAGTAAGTGCTCCGCTGGCGCTGACCATGAGCGGCGATGCGGCGGACGCCGCCATCTTTAGTTCTATTGGGGCGAACCCCCATCAGTTATACTTCGTTTCACATCATATTGTACCGCAGCGAAGGCTAGAACCGCGAGCTCATAACGTTGGCAGCTGCCTTTAATGTACGAGATCTTGTGCCGCCGAGATGTGCCCTAAAATAAGGAGCTCGCAGTTGTAGCCTTTCCTGCAGTACATCATAAGGTGAAAAAGAATATAACTGAATTAGGCCAGCTCAGTTGAACTTAATGATCGCAAACAGCTCAATAGAACTTGGCGCCGCCGTATAAGTCCGGCTGATCGCAATTGAGTCGACTGTTGTTTGCTTAGAGCGCTAGTATAATTGGGGCATTACACTCTAAAAAAAGTCAGTGCGTCTTCTTTCCCGCAGAACAGGCGGACAGCCAATCACTACTGTTTGCGGAATTGGCTCAGCGAATGACAATGCCGAAACATATACTTAGACCAAAAAGCGAAGTCTGCGATGTAGCATCAAGCAATGCAAGCGAGACGTTTTGCATTGCTTAATGCTACATCGCAGACTTCGCTTTTTGGTCTAAACATATGTTTCGGCATTGTCATTCGATGAGCCGATTCCGCAAACAGTAGTGATTGGCTGTCCGCGTGTTCTGCGGGAAAGAAGACGCACGGGCTTTTTTTAGAGTGTTGGGTGGTTAAATCTGCTAAACAGCGTCGAACCGTTCCTTTAAATTTATACAGTTATTTTTGCATAAGTCGCTCCCGATGCTCTTCTGCACTCTCAAAAATTCCACACCAACATTACAGTTCCTCCGCAACACCAAAATCTAGCACATGTCGCTCTTGAAGTTGATGCGCGGAGTCTTGTCACCTCGCCGCCGGCAGTGTCTGTTTTCGTCTCCCCTGGTGATAATGCTTTATCAGAATTTGAAGCCGGGACACATTGTATTTGTGCAAAACATCACTGAATACTTGCACATTTGAAAATCAACACTAAACATTAAATGCGCCGGTAAGGCCGAAACCCAGGAGAAGGTGGAACGCTTTGTGAACATTTCTGCTTATGACCTCGTCCGCGGAATGGCCACAACGACGGTCAGAAAAGCATTAAAGTCTAGAGCGAACTTACGCGCCCTGATGTCTTGAAGATCTGGGATGCCAATGTGGCCATCGGCCAACCTAAGATGTTTATTTCAGGCCCAGAGAGTAGTTGTGGGGGACGCGGCAAAGATTTAACTTGTCTGTTCGGGAGGTCAGGCACGAAAATGTGCGGCTTCAGGTGATTCAACCGCGACTCTATGGCTCTGCGAGACGCCCGCGCTGACCACGTTGCAGAGGATGATCTTCCCGACACGAGGCTTTCCGGATAGCATGAGGTTCATGAAAGAAATTCCACTTTTGACACCAATCTGGCGAACTTTATTGTACTAGGTATTCTCCATGGCAAGATTAAAACGGATGGTGAGTCGACCCCATGACGTCTGGGCGTGCTTCCTCGTCGTTTTGAATGGTTTCTGGCATGCGCCTCGGCAGCACCACTACAATATATTTGATTTGATATGTAGATGTAAAGGTTAATCATATTGATTAGTGACACTTTTATTGTGCAATCCCAAAGGGCATCTTTTAACGAGTGACAAAAGTTTATCTCGTGGTGTGACTGCTGCGGGGAAGTTTTGTGTAACCTAAATCTAAATACGCCCAATTGTTTTTTTAGCCAATTTAACGCCGTATGGGTGTCACGTGACCTCGGTGATTGTCGCAGCGTCGAGCTGGTAGCTTAATAACGTGATGCGATCACAGCGGTGGCCTGGCAGGGGTTGGCTCCCATAGCGTCCGCCGCTGTCCACCCTAAGGAGAAATCGAGTAGAGTTCTGCACCTCTACCCATCGCGGTTAGCCGTAGGTGGTCGTCTAGGTCCACACGAGTATACCACACATCCGGCGCAGAACTTACCGCCGGGTGATTCGAACTTTTACCACAAGGCAGATTCATCCAACTCCAGAATGTACTCTGCTTTGAATCAAGCCCGACCGCTACCAATGTTATGCAGCAACAGAGTGTTTACAAACAAGCACGCGTCTGCCCACACCAGGGGTCGCCACTGCGCGTGCGCAGAAACCAAATTCGCGAGGAGTGAAATGTATGCGCAAGCGCAGTACATACAGCAGCGCCACCACAGTTGCCTGACGTCAGTGAGTTTTGTTGGTCTATACGATCCGATCGAGCCAATCAAGAAGCGCCAAAATTGTACGGCCATGGTGACCATCGTCTTTCTGCGTCTGCTATCATCGGGTAAGCCAATCACTCACATTCAACGTATCGTGATCTTGCGGTGTTTCTTTTTTTTCAGTGCGTGATTTGTTTAGACGATGATAGAAAGCTCACAAAAAGGACGAGGGCCATGACGATGCACCTTTAGTGCAGCTTGATTCCACACACCGGATCGTTGGGTTAGCTATGATCGGACTGAATGTAAAACGCAGTATAGATCAACGCGCAATGAAATATGGTACGTATAAGAACGCAGGGGTTCTGCTGCTACACCAACACCGCGCCTTATCAGGAGCTCGTCATCTGGTAGGAAATGACAGTAATCGGGAGGTTCCTCACCTTATGCCACACTCCCCGAAACTTCCAACGTTTATGGCGCGCTTACACTTGCGGATTTCCTGGCGGATCTGCGCAGGTGGAAAGTGGAACCAGGTGACGTAATCGGCTCGTCGCGGGCGGAAAATCTGGATCAGTCCGGGACCCATGTCCAGATTTTCCGGCAGCGACGAGTCGATTTCGCCACGCGGCTCCAAAGTCCACTTTCCGCCTGAGCGGAGCCGCCCGTGAATCCGCAAGTGAAAACGCGCCATTAGTGTTCTGCAGTTTCGCGCCTCATTTTCGCCCCCGCCAAGATCGGGAGTCATCATGTAGAATTAAAGCGCGTTATTAACGACCACGAGAAGGAACCGGTTTGGTTAACTAGGGGTGATGGCTGAAATGCCCTTGCCCGCTTTCTTATGTTGATGGGAGCGGACTACTAACCTTCGTTTTGAAGCGTAGAATAGGGAAGCGGCGGCAATTTCCGACTAAACTTCCGGCAGATTGCTTTGCGCGTTATGAGACCCGCAGCACAACGGTTCCGGAGGTACCGAAATTGCAGGGAAGACGGCAATGTCAGACGGAAATGAGACGGGGCGATGTCCAAAAAACGCTTTCAGTGGAATGAAAACACCAACGTTTAGTCTTGAGGATTAAATCGAAACCTGGGAGCTAATATCAGGGGCATGTTTTTCTTTTTTCTTTACTATCGTCGGAACAAGCGGAAAACTCTCACGCGTACCGCCGGTGACCCAGACGCTAGATTAAACGAGGCAGAATGTGAAGTTAGAAAACCAGAATTCCCTACTATTTCATCTTCTAAACTTACACATCACTTTTTTTTTGGTTAAAAAAATTTAATATGGGAATTTGGTACTTTACTGGCTTGTTTTAGTTCACATGGAAACATGGTTCTTACTAGCACTGCAAATGTAAACAAAGTCGTTCACTTCATAATCAGTTCCGGATCAACCTTTCAATTAAGCACCTACAAATAATGATACACGAATGCGCCGTTAATATTATCGATTACTTTTTTGTGTGTGTGTTTTTTGCAAATATACAATTTTCGGTTTAAAATATTAGGCTGAAAACTGCGCACGCTCGAAGCTAGAATGAAACTTTCACGTTCAGTCGAGGACGCTTTACACTGTATAAGAAGAAAAACTACGATACCCGCAAAGCACGTGGAATAGCCAATCTCTGCGCAATCTACGGACCAATCTCAGTGATATGCCAGGTAGGAAATCTGTGTACATCTAAAAAAAAAAACAGTTGGCACTGTGGTAGTGAGCTCGACCTTTCATATTGCTCAACGACACTGCAGAGATTTGTTTTTTCAGTTCAAATCGTGTGGCGAGTTTTGTCGTTCGCCAAGCGCCCTCCGTATATGGCAGCGACTGGATGCCCCACGTGTACATGGTGATCAAAAACAGCGCAAAAGAAGAAAATACACGGTTGTACAAGCTCTAACTCGTAACTATTCGTGTTTTGCATTTTTATGCTTGCAGACAAGAAAAAGAAAATAACAGCCAACGCATCACATATCCACACGCGCATCTTTCACTCATGATATCTGTTCACTGCTGCACGTGCCGGTCCTCCATTGTCATTTTCAGGAACTCAACTCTTTACTAGACAACGCCACTGACGCCCCAATTGGATCATTTTCTCCCCCCCCCCCCCCCACACACACATACACACACTGTGTATGTGAAATGCCTCCCAGCACTTCTCGTGTCACCTTGTTCTTGTGTCGGCCTAAGATGGTGTTAGAACTAAAAAACGGTTCGCACAGGCACTCTTTACGGTGAACCGTCAGCTATCCCCCCACTGCGGCTCCTAGAAAAAACCTATGTTCTCGGAGCTTATATCGTTCAGGCAGCGTCCCGTCTGCCAAACACAAGAGCGGCCACACAAGAGTGTAATGTTATACATTACTCCTTTAGCAAATGTAACCGATTTATTGGCGTGTTTTTTCTAACACTTATTCATGCTATTCCGATTGCTTTCGCGATGACTCTGAGACAAATTTGGCTTGTTTTTTTGAGGGTCGAAAAAAAACTACAAAACATTTCTTAACGGCTGTCAACATGTATTTTTTTTTTTTTAAATTGTATTGCACTTTGTGTAAATATGGGAATGCGACAGGCCTCTCCCTTTCTATAACACGTTTGGCGGGCTGGCAGCCGCAACCCTCTTCAGCTGGGTCCTTGACACGATTGATGGTAGTGCCGATGAATAGCCAGGTTTTTTTTTTTTTTTCAGCCTGTTAGCTTGCGTCTTAAAGGTGTATCTCAAAGAGCGGAGGCACAGTTTTTTTCAGTGCTCAGCCTATAGACATGAAAAGCAATGTCCCTTTTTACAAATACCGTAAAACCTACGCTGTAGTGAAAGGCAGTTCCAGGGTCACCTCATAGATGACACGAGCTTCCCAAAATGTTCTCTTATCGTAAAAAAAATATCAAGAGGTTTTAGGTCACATGGTTGTAAGCAGTCGGCAGCGTGTGACCGAGCCTTTAGAGTGTAAAGGACATCAACAGCTTCAAGCCAGCGACTGTGGTTAGGATTTCCTACTTTTACCGCAACCAGCTTCGCGAGGCGTGGGTCGGACGCAATCATACTTCACTCGTCCCTAAGCGGACAGTGAGGTGAACCTGAACGGAAGCAATAAAACGCCTGCCTTTCTATCATCTGACCCCGCTCATTGGTTGTGGGTGTGGGAGAGAGCGGGATGAGGGGCGAAAAATAGACGCGTGAGTGCTCTAACGAGCTCGTAGCTTCCACAGCACCTTCAGCTTAGGCGTGAAGGGAGAGTGGTCTCCGCTGGTGATAAGACGACATGTATACCGCCGTTTTGTCGAGCAAATCTTTCTTTAAACCATATTTTCTAGCCGCACTTTGAGTACTAAGCCTTTGTTTTCTTTTGTTTTCGAATTAGCCCGACCGTTCCAAAAATTAGAAAGCCCACTGAAAGCTAAAACGTACTTCCTACGCGTCAATTTAAAACTTCCAGGCCAATGCCAAGGTCCAGTGAGGCGCATGTATAACCTACGCAACCGAATACATAAAATTACTTACGTAGGAATTACTGCCATGAGTATTTTAGATACGGCATTTTCCGGTTCATATGTTTCACCATGTATAAGTCTCGTCACCTAGGGACGGACATTTTCTACAAAACTGTTGGCAGATAAGTCGCATCTTTAAAAAATTCACAGTTGTATATTTCTACAGTCGGTGCGGCGAAAACTGAAATATCAAAAACCGAATGTGTATATAGTAATCACAATATATGCACAAGCGGGAGCATACTTTACTACTCTCGCTTAAGAACAAAACGAGGAATATATGTTCCGCGGGAAGTTTACGCAGTTAAGGCCCATACCTACAAAGAAAACAACTCTTGGAAGTGGCACCGTCGTATAAAATATCCAAACAAAAATTCTATAAAAAAAAAAAAAAAACGCAGCTGGTATAGCGGGAAGGATGGTGGTAGTGTCCTCGCGAGTAAATACTTCTAGAAAATAAATTAATACTAAACGATAGCATATATATACACTTACTCGAAAGAGACCCTGTTTCAATCGCACTGATTATAGAATATGAACTGGTATTTACATTGGCCTCATAATCCAATTTACAGTCTGTGTTTTATAATTTTTCCTATTTTATTTTGCAAAAGAAAGCGAAAGTTGCTGTTCAACGGGACAGCCGCCAGCTATTTTATGTCATCTTGCGGTTGAACAATTAAACAAAAGCGTTTGCCTTATCACAGGTCCAATTCACAAATTGGTTGATCAAAGCATTTCAGTCAACATCGGCAACCCAAGTGACAATTCAAACCGTTTGATTGCAACCAGGACGCAAAAAAAAAAAAAAAAACAATAGCAGTACTCAGGAAAAGGATCATCCGTCATTCGGTTCCATAGAGCGACACAGGGCTTCGGTGTGCAATCGAGTCACAGGTAACTCGAGGCGGATCATTTTACGCTCCCGACCATGAAAATGGAAGAAATTCATTGATCTTCAAGCCCCCCCCCCCCCCCCTTTCTTCCACGAAGACCCTAATAAACTCTGTCTCTTCTTGTCGTTGTAGACAGCCCGCCACCTCAAGTTCTCCACTTTCACTCGGCAGGAAAGGACCGTTCTCTTCTTTATGACTGCACGTAGACACCAAGAAAACATGGGCAGGGATCAACGGCCAAGCAAGTATAGACGTCCGCGAAGACGTTAACCTCGGTGTATGCATCGCACTCACTCTTTCGCTCAGTTACGAGATCAGAGGCCGAGGAGGTCAGAAATAAAGTAGAAAGAAATGAAATACTGGACGTTCTTTCATTATCGGGGTGGCTTGCAAGAGCAGGTAGTCTAGACCTTTGAGGAGCATTACCCATTTCATACGCATTAGTATATGGAACTGGATTGCGGTTTCACAATATTTGAAACATACATTTTTGAAGATCCCATAAATACATTGCAAAAGCGACTCTGTTCGAGTCAATGGACTGGGCTTATACGTCGTAATGGTGACATACGCAAGGAATAGCTCGAAAGTTTGCGCAGCTCAACTTTCCTTCGTTGTGCTGCGTCGCGTTGATCGGCGGCTCACGTCGCATCGACAGAAAGTGGTTCCTGCCGCAGGGACGCCGTACTGCACTCGAACACATTCAAACGCAAATGAATATTATGGCCCCTTGTGGCCGTTGGCTAAAGTTCCGACTGCGGAAACTTAGTACCGGAACGGCAATCACGCCGGTCAGAGCGACCCACTTTCGGCGCCGGAAGAAGGATGAACCCGAGGAGACCCGAAACGGAGCATACCGGCGATGCTCTGCCACTGTCACCCTGACGGTATCCCAGATGACTCGAGAGTGAAGGGGCCTCCGTTCTCGTAGGGAAATAAATGCCTTTGGTAGGCTCTCCTTGTCAGCCACACACTCGGCGCTGAGTGATCGGATTCATCCGGGAGCACTCCGCAGCACCCAGGGGCTACATTAGACTCACTTCTCGAGTTTATTAGGAAATCTTAAATAACACAAATTGATCTCACTATATTCCCTTTAACTCCTCTCATAAACTCTGTATCTACCCTTTCCTTCCTTCTCTCGTACCATACCTCAAGTCTTATGTACGTGGCCGTACTACCTACCCACGGTAGGGAGACAAAACAGAAGTGTGTAAACAAGGTAAGCCAAGGCGGCAAAAGTTAGCTCGGGCGACTCGCATCTCCCGTTGGGGGCACTACCAATCCAAGGATCCAAGGGGGCCTTTGTGTTCTGGCGTGGTCGTGCGTCACGCTTCCATGTAAACGTGTGCGCGAATAAGAACGATTCCTCCAGGGGCCCTCTGCGGCCCTCCGATGCGAACATGTTGCGCCAACTCGCGGCGCTTGCCGAAAATGCGAGCGAAACTTCGCCACAGTCGCTCCATGGCGAGGCGGTGCCATTCCAGACGCCTCTCTATCTCTCTTCTTCCACCGCGGCCGTGCTCCGGCGCCCGTATCGCGTCGCCGCCTGGTACGTTTTCCGTCCTATTCCGCCCATGCATCCAAAGTGGTCTTGAAGTGGCAACCTAATGACGTCACAAAAGCCGGAGTGTCACGCTGCCAGATGTCGCGATCCTGGCGGTTGGGCGTAGAGGATCTGGAAAGCAAAAAATTAAAGCCGTTTACAACTCCCTGTACCGCCGAATTAGAGCGCAGCTCTTGAGGAGGACGAGGGGAAGGTACGTAGAGGGGGCAATGCCCCTCCTGCTCTCCTGCCCTCCCGCATTTAGGGGAAACTTTTCCGCTAGATTTAGCGGGGAAAATGTTCCGCTAGATTTAGCGGGGAAAAGTTTCCGCTAGATTTGGTGGGGAAAATTATCCGCTAGATTTAGCGGGGAAACTTTTCCGCTAGATTTAGCCGGAAACATTTTCCGCTAGATTTAGCGGGGAGAATTTCCCGCTAAATTTGGCGGGGAATTTTTCCGATAAATTTAGCGGGCAAAATTTTCTGCTAAATTTAGCGGTGAAAATTTTCCGCTAAATTTAGCATGAAAAATTTTCAGCTAGATTTAGCGGGGAACTTTCCCACTAAACTTAGCGGGAAATATTTTCCGCTAGATTTAGTGGGGAAATTTTCCGCTAAATTTAGCGGGGAAACTTTTCCGCTAGATTTAGCGGGGAAATTTTTCCCGCTAAATTTAGCGGGGAAATTTTTTCGCTAAAATTAGCGGGGAAATTTTTCCGCTAAATTTAGCGGGGAAATTTACCCATGATGCACCGCGCGGTTACGCCGACGCCGACGCCGACGGCGACGGCGACGGCGACGCCGACGCCGCTCAAGCCAGAAACGGGCGCCTAAGAGCTGCGCTCTAAAAGCCCGAAAGAACGCCAGTGTCGCTGTCGTCGAGGCGTCTTGACTCCTTGCAGCCGGAGCGTCCGTGAACAGTCAGGCTGGAGAGTGACATGCAACAGAACAAGCGTCTCATATATCCAGCACCCATGCAGTGACACCGCCAGGATTGCGGCTGGCGACAGCATGACACTTTTGCGACTTCATCAGGCAAAAATCGAAGGTCCATTTTTACTACCCGTTTAGCACACCAGTCGGAGACCTGTACAAGACACCGTAGTCGTGTAGCCTAAAGCCGGGGTCACATACACTGCCTATGCATCGTACAAATGACAATCTGTATATAGATTCGGACGCGAGTCACCGCGAGATACATGCTTTGAATGCCGCATAGCAATGAGTTCGAGAAGAAAACTTGGGGCAGGCGGCATTCGAACCTTGGATATTGCGATGACTCGTGTTTGCAGTCTGCCTTTTTGTAAGATTCATGAGCAGTGTGACCACGGCTTTAAACTTATTAAAAATAATGTCTGTCACTTTTTTAGACCTCAGCTCTTAGGCGCCCGCTTCCGGCTTGAGCGGCGTCGGCGTCGCCGTCGGCGGAACCGTAACGCGTCGACGTAACGCTTTTTTGTGACGCGTCGGCGTCGAAGTCGACGCGTCACAAGGGAGGAGGAGGGAGGACGAGAGGCATACCGTCCCCTCGATACCCTCCCCTTCTCCTCCTCAAGAACTGCGTTCTAATTAGGCAATACAGAGAGTTGTAAACGTCTTTCTTTTTTTTTTTTAGATCGACGTTGTTTTGGTGTTTGCGTAGTCTTAAAGATTAGGTACAGTAGATTTTATTATGTTTATTAGAAAAATGTTCCACGCACGACCTACTAATTCTCAGAAATTCTGAGTATTTTTCTCTCGTCGCGCACGACCCACAAAAAGATAATCTTGAGAAACCTTTGGCGATCGTACATTTCTCTGCTTAAAATGGAATGTTCTGAGCCACGTATGTACGTTTTTTTTATCATTGATTTTTTGGTTTATGCAGATTTTTCTCTCGCAAAAATAGAGGCACGCCTACATATTTTCTCAAAAACACTTTAGCATTCAATGGAAGCATTTGCAATTTCTTCTTGTACGTGCTCGACCCCTCTCGAGTCTTTTGAAACTTCACGAAGAACATTTGCTTGGTTTCCCGAATACGCACTTAATAAAATAAAATAATAAATGACCTGTAAAATAAAATGCTAAAAATAAAGCGGGGCTTTTACCTGGTAATGCACTATTTACTCTCTCGAGAGTTTTTTTTTCTCAAACCAAGCTTACATGTTTCTACGAGAATGTCTTCCAAGACGTGGTACCCTAGAGAAATAGTTCTGTTTCTATTTACCTTAAATTTATCTACGTTTCAAAGCGTTCGCTATAACGAGCGTATTTTATGATACACACTGTGCTATCCTATCTGCGCTGCCTTTTTTTATCTTTGATTTGTAGAATGTATGCCTCTGTTGTTTCAACGAGAGGAAGACGATAACCGCTCTTCGAAACGCTCATTATTTTTATATTAATAAATACAAAATAAAATAAAGCATGAGTAAATTATTTATGGTTCAGTTCTAGAGTGGCTCCATGAGTTCCAGAAACGCAAATGTCAAATGCGGAAACTTCTTTGCACTCTAGACGTCGGTCCTATTCAAATGGAGGTAAAACATACATATCTCTGAATTTAGAAAGATGAAATAAGGCAGGATAACTCGAACTAGGGTTGTGATGCGGGCTAGTTGGTTGATAAGATCGACAAAACGCTCAAAAAACAAACCAAAGAGGAAGTAGAACGACGAACACAAGAAAGCGCTCAACGGTACTAAAGCAACTCGGTTGGGAAACTGCTAGAGCCTATTTCTGAAAACGTGGCACCGATCCGTACTCGAGAACCGAGCTAATAGACAGTTTTAGTATAGCGTTGCTGGCTCTTACGTACGCAATACGCAATAGTATAGCGTACGCTAAAAATGACCTGCTCGGACCGAATTTAGTTGTGCGTTGCGTTTTCGAGTGAACACCACGCATGATCTTGGTTAAATTTGCTAGAGCCGTAGAATTCCGCGTGCTTATAGCGCAACCATGCTCCTGGAAAGATATATTGAAAATGAAAACGTGTCCAATCATTTTTTTTTTCAAATTAAACCAAGCCGGCGGCAGTTTGATACTTTAGACCCATGTTGCGGATAGAAAAAACAGGACGCGGGATGGCCAAAAAAAAACGTGCTTTTCGTGTAAGGCTCGTCAAATTATGAGGCGCTGGAGAAATTCAGCCTTCTGCGTTAAGTCCTTATTTCGAACTCTTTTTGTTCGCCTTCCGCCCATTGAAAAGCATGCGGGAAGGGCCTTAGAACGCACCTGGTATCGCTGCGCCGCAGCGTTCTTCCGCACGTCTGCTTTCCTCGCCGTCACCATGGCAACGAACGCCGAATGAATGGAAGCACGCACGGTACCGCCGCGTGAAGCCAGCAACAGCTGACGCCATTTTACGAACGCCGTCTGCTAGCCAAAGCCGAACGCGGTATGTCAGATCAACCGCCTCCGCCGGTGCTCGATCGCCGTCGAGCACCGGCGGAGGCGGTTGATCTGACATACCGCGTTCGGCTTTGGCTAGCAGACGGCGTTCGTAAAATGGCGTCAGCTGTTGCTGGCTTCACGCGGCGGTACCGTGCGTGCTTCCATTCATTCGGCGTTCGTTGCCATGATGACGGTGAGGAAAGCAGACGTGCGGAAGAACGCTGCGGCGCAGCGATACCAGGTGCGTTCTAAGGCCCTTCCCGCATGCTTTTCAATGGGCGGAAGGCGAACAAAAAGAGTTCGAAATAAGGACTTAACGCAGAAGGCTGAATTTCTCCAGCGCCTTATAATTTGACGAGCCTTACACGAAAAGCACGTTTTTTTGGCCATCCCGCGTCCTGTTTTTTCTATCCGCAACATGGGTCTAAAGTATCAAACTGCCGCCACAGCTGCCTCGTCAAGCGCGCTTTTCTGCGGGGTACAGAGGCTACGAGTACGAGTGCGTAGAAATATTTGATCATGGAGCCTCCGTCAGTCGTCCCATGGAAACGGCACCTTTTATCAATGCTATCGCGGAATGAAATTCATGACCTACTGATGTCCAGTGCATAGCGAGAACTTCGGCGATTTCTTTTAGAGTCGTTCGTCCGTCGGCGATGAACTGTGCGAATAGGCTTAGCGTTGAGCAGATCGCAGCGTTGACGCACATTCCGAGCGGCGAACGTTTTCGCTGTGCACTCCTTCAGCTGCACAGCGATTCGATTCGACCGCGGTAGGTCCCAGAAAGAATTGCTGAACTGAACACCACGCAATTTCACGTAACACAGAACTTCGAAAACACCACGTCGCCCTTGCTGCGCCAGTCGAGGTAACCGCCATCTTGAAACTGGCGCTCTCGTTGGGTCCGAGATCTCTCGAGAGCGTCCCGCAAAGCCCGCTAGCCCGCCACGCAAAATCCCCAGCGTTGCGTGCGTACGCAATACGCTAGCCCTTCTATTGCATTTTGCGCATGCGCACTCACGACCCGCAATTTCTTTGCGTACGCAAAGCTATAGCGTACGGTCCACTAAAACTGTCTAATGGTGATCGCAACGCCGCCATATCTCCCGCAGCGGCCACTCGGGGAACTGCAGGGCTGCTTGTATTGGTTCGGGAGTATCGCATTCGATAGCGTCCACTGCGACTCTTCTATTTTGGTTTAATCGGCCATTTTGGCGCCGAAACGCGTCAAAAAAGTGAAAAGTAGAAACGTGTACGCTCCTGCCCTTTGAGCGCCGAATGAAGCTAAGCACGCGCGCTCCTCGAAACGCGCTCCTCCACAGCTTCCATCGGCGCTCAAAGTGCGCGAGCGCACGTGCTCCTACTTTTGACTGCATTGCCACAGAATGTTGACTCCGAATATAGAACCTGTGAAATCTAAATTGAACTACTCTACTGGCACTGCGTTGAATCGTATTGGTTGTCTTTAGTTTCGACATATCACTACTAAGAAACGAAGACAAATATCGGCCTCTGGCGCGTCTTGTTCTACTTTACGCACTGAGCATACTGATTTCTTTCCCTTTACTTGAACGAGTGAGAAGTTAGCTTGCGAAGTTCTATGGGCGAATCGAACTTCCTTCTTTTTTGTTTTACCAAAATACCCAAGTCAAACGCTTTCAACCTCTCTAACAGACGTCGAGAGAGAAAAAAAAAAAAAAGAAAGAAAGTAAACAATGCAGTCAATAGCTGGCTCCAAAGTGCGGTGAACTGCACTTTTAATCCACTCGTACCTGTCTCCTTTTTCTCACTACTTATTGCTTCTTTATATAGTAGTGGCCTATCACTTTACTTCTACAGGAAGTCTAGACTCTGCGGTGTCTTATACCTGTATTTGGTAGTAAAAGAAACAATGCCCTCTAGACTTTCCCGCCTAGGAAGTGAGAAGCCTGTCCAATTAAGGCTACTCACGTTACTGAAACAGTAGAAATACGACAATGTGAAAAGGAGTTTCAGTTGTTAGCCAACCAGAAAGCGAAAACAGTTCGGCACACGGAAAGAATTTCAACCCAATCTTTTTGTTTGCTTAGCAAAAAGAAAGAGGTGAAGGAATTCGGTTTGAAATAGACAATTTACCCGTTCTATTTGTGCCAAAACGTTTAATTAATTGGACGCATTGCCGTATTCTAAGTAGCCAATTTAGCTTCCGGCATTAGCGGGACGGCACAATATCCCGTGATTATAATCACGTTACTTTCTTATTTTACATCGAAGGTTTAGGCCTCCCTAAGCCAGTCCAAAAATGGCGCCCCTCCTGCACTTCAAAAAAGAAACTCCGAAAAGCTTGAAACGTAAAGAAATGTAAATGAATAAAATAGTTTATTGACTAACGCATGTGCTTTTGAGCATCGCTATTGTTTAACGAATCTATATAGGAACGAGAAGCGTTTGGGAAGCTTCAGGTGTCTACGCACCATCAACGGATAGAAGTCGGGACATTGAAACGATAATTTCGTAAAATATTGTTCAAAAAATAATAAAGCAAAATTTATAAACATATCCCGTTTAGCACTTCTATGCCGAAGTGATACCCTTTTTTTAATGCGAAGAAATTTAATGTTTTCTATTCGCAACTCCAGCGCGCCGCTCGCCCTCCCGCGGAAGAACGGAGAACCAGAGGAGCGGGGACGGCAGCGGCGGCGGCGGCGGCGTCGCGGAAACGGTGGCAGGGACTGTCGGCCTTGATACGTGAAGCCATTTTAACGAAAAAAGTGAGCGCGTTAAAAAAGGAATTCTTGTGCTCCTCCTTGCAACAGCCTTGCACGAAGGACCGGGATGTCTAATTTCATTAGGGACTTTCGTGTATCGCATACGCTGCGGATTTTGGGGGCGAAGCTCCTTAGGGGCTAGCCATGTCCGTATGTCCGTCCGCCGTCCGGCGTCGGGTGCTCGTGCTCCTGCTCGTGAGCTCACGTGCTCACGTTCTCGTGTAGGGCAAAAACAAAAATAAAAAAACATAAAAAAAATTATGAAAAAAGAAAAAGAAGAAAAAAAGAGTAGGGGGTTCTGAGATGCCATCCGATATGTCTTCTTTAAAAAAGAAAAAGAAGAAAACCACACATTCTCCTACTGACATGAATAAAACGACCGAAAAGCTCGGCATGCAGCGCCTCAGCGTCTACGCAGACAGCAAGCTGCTCCGGAGACCAGGGCGCGAGAAGCTGCTGCACAGCGTCAAAAAAAAAGATCAGCACCATCAGCACTACCTATGACCAAAATCAGTCTCATCAGCACCACCCGAGCTTCGCCCCAATCAACATCATTCACCACTTGGAGATGCGGTCATTTTTCTGGTCTTGTGCATGGCCGCCAGCTCAATCTGAGCTCAACATGTTGGAAAACGCTCCCGCTAATAATGAAGAACTCTATAGTACGGTCTACGGAAAATCTATTCTTTGCCTTAAGTAGGTGAAAACTCGTCGCGCAACGGTATGTCGAGCAATACGAATCGGGGATGGGTTCGCGTTTTAAGGCCGTTACAAGGAACATGACCATTTATTCCAAGCACTTTTAAAAGATAAGATACGCGTACTTGCTTTCAGGTAATTACAAAGCAAATAAAGAAATGCTCGAAGCATTTTAAGCACGTCTGTGTTAGCCAGCCGTTCATGACGAGAGCTTAGAACGCGCAGTTTTGACCAGAGGGACCGCAATGTTGCAAATAATACGGTACAAAAAATGTACGGTATATTAAAATATTTATGTTTGGTAGAGCAATAAATAAAACCCCTAAACACCCCGATCATGTTAATAGGCAGTTTTTGCATAGGGTACGACACCCCTGACCTTCAGTTGGACGTACAGCGCACTGACGTTCAACCGGCGCTACCGACTTTCACGAGCGGCTTCATAGCCGAGTTGTACAACTTATTAAAATAGCTTAAGTAAGTATAAATGACTGTAAAAAATAAAGTCATCGTTTTTTGTTTTTGTTTTTTTGCTTTGCTGAAAAACCGCGCTGTTTTTTTTTTTCGGTACTCTTTGATGCGTACTTTAGCTGTGTATTATCTTATATTGCGCCGTCATCAAGCTTCTCGTAAAAGTTGGGGCCGTCAGTTTGACGTCAGTGGGCTGCACGGCGAACTCAAATTTTGGAATGTCGTACATGTGACAAGGAATGTAAGGACAAAACTTTTTTTTTTTTTTTAGAGTGATGAGCACGGCAACGCTCCTGGCGCGCACTGAAAATTGTGCTTCAAAGGCGCAGAGCGAGCTTGCGGTTGTAAAGCTACACTGCGCGGTAGCCTGCGGTAACAAAGTTTCTATCAATAATCATAGAGCAGTTTGATTACGTGTTGCAATACACTAAAACCGAGACGGTGAGCAGCGAGTTGTGAGGCTGTTACGCGAAGACACCAATACTGTGAACGCTGCTCTTCCGAAACTTGACGGTCACCGTTCGTGGCTCTCTTTTTATAGCACTAATGGCCAGGCAAAGCGCGAACATATCTTCATCACCCTCAAAAATATTCTGCCACGAACAGTAACGTGGCCGGTGCCTAAAACGCGCTCGCTGACCACAAAGCTTCGCAATTTGAGGTTTCTGAAACTTTTAAATAACAGCATGTTCGTTTTCATAACGTGCATCAGCATCTCCGTCACCTGTAATATGAACCCTCCCTAACCGCTTCGCATTTGTAGGCAAATAAATTCTTTTTAGCGAGCTGAACAGCGTCAGTGAGCAGGCGCACGGGATATCCTGGAGAATCTATCCCCGTATCTTCCGCCATCTTGGAACTACCGCCCCGCGCCCTATAGGGCGTTGGAGTTGCAAATCGCCGTTTGCGTGGCGGGGTTGGCATCGTAAGCGGCTCCAATGCGAAGGAACAAGGTGTAAACACTCCAGCTTAGATCGTCCATTTATCCTTCGTGTTTTTTCTAGAACGTTCTAGCAGAATCTTGTAACCTATCACTTGTTCCTGTGCAGATTGTTCTAGAAGAAGTGGTATTTATAAAAACGTTGAGTCTGCAAACATAAAGACAGTTGCCCCTTCGTCGCAGTCTCAAGGTTTATTGCATGTTTGTAGGCACAAGTTTGCCTCATTGAATGCTTATTTTCAATTTCAAATTCATTATTTTTTTACTCTTGACATTATATATCGTCTAGTCTCAAAATATATAGCACGACAATATAATATATTTGTACTTATGTGCGAGAAAAATCTTTAAACGAGGTTATCAAGTGGTTGCGCCAACCTCGTAAGGCTCCGCATCTTTAGAGCAAAAAAAAATCACTTTGAAGACGTACCAAACACAAAACACGGAGGGCGCTACGAGAGTGCACAACACGAAAGCGCCGACAGCAGTGTGCGCGACAGGAGAGCGCCGTGAAAGGAAAGTGCCCGACACCAGAGTGCTGCGACCACTGATCTGTGGCCGCGACAGCAGAGCGCGCTACAGGAAAGCACCGCGAAACGAGAACCCACGATAGCACAGCGCCGCGACAGCACAGCGAACGACAGGAGAGCGCCGCGAAACGAGAGCGCGCGACAGCAGAGTGCGCTACAGGAAAGCGCCGCGAAACTAGAGCGCACGACAGCACAGCGCTGCGACAGCACAGCGAACGACAGGATAGCGCCGCGAAGCGAGAGCGCGCGACAGCACAGCGCCGCGACAGCAGAGCGAACGACAGGAGAGCGCCGCGAGACGAGAGCGCCGCGACCACTGATCTGTGGCCATGACAGCAGAGCGCGCTACAGGAACGCGCCGCGAAATAAGAGCGCACGACAGTACAGCGCCGCGACAGCTCAGCGAACGACAGGAGAGCGCCACGAAACGAGAGCGAGCGACAGCACAGCGCCGCGACAGCAGAGCGATCGACAGGAGAGCGCCGCGAAACGAGAGCGCACGACTGCAGAGCGCCGTGACCACTGATCTGTGGCCGCGACAGCAGAGCGCACTACAGGAACGCGCCGCGAAACAAGAGCGCACGACAGTACAGCGCCGCGACAGCTCAGCGAACAGCAGGAGAGCGCCACGAAACAAGAGCGCGCGACAGCACAGCGCCGCGACAGCAGAGCGATCGACAGGAGAGCGCCACGAAACGAGAGCGCACGACAGCAGAGCGCCGTGACCACTGATCTGTGGCCGCGACAGCAGAGCGCACTACAGGAACGCGCCGCGAAACAAGAGCGCACGACAGTACAGCACCGCGACTGCTCAGAGAACGACAGGAGAGCGCCGCGAAACGAGAGCGCACGACAGCACAGCGCTGCGACAGCAAAGCGAACGACAGGATAGCGCCGCGAAGCGAGAGCGCGCGACAGCACAGCGCCGCGACAGCAGAGCGAACGACAGGAGAGCGCCGCTAGACGAGAGCGCCGCGACCACTGATCTGTGGCTGCGACAGCAGAGCGTGCTACAGGAACGCGCCGCGAAACAAGAGCGCACGACAGTACAGCGCCGCGACAGCTCAGCGAAAGACAGGAGAGTGCCACGAAACGAGAGCGCGCGACAGCACAGCGCCGCGACAGCAGAGCGATCAACAGGAGAGCGCCGCGAAACGAGAGTGCACGACTGCAGAGCGCCGTGACCACTGATCTGTGGCCGCGACAGCAGAGCGCGCTACAGGAAAGCGCCGCGAAACGAGAGCGCGCGACAGCAGAGCACCGCGACAGCATAGCGCCGCGACAGCAGAGCGCGCGACAGGAAAGCGCCGCGAAACGAGAGCGCGCGACAGCAGAGCACCGCGACAGCATAGCGCCGCGACAGCAGAGCGCGCTACAGGAAAGCGCCGCGAAACGAGAGTGCGCGACAGCAGAGCACCGCGACAGCATAGCGCCGCGACAGCAGAGCGCGCTACAGGAAAGCGCCGCGAAACGAGAGCGCGCGACAGCAGAGCACCACGACAGCATAGCGCCGCGACAGCAGAGCGCGCTACAGGAAAGCGCCGCGAAACGAGAGCGCGCGACAGCAGAGCACCGCGACAGCATAGTGCCGCGCCAGCAGAGCGCGCGACAGGAAGGCGCCGCGAAGCGAGAGCGAGTGTCATTCGAGCGCGCGTCACGATAGAGCTGCACAACAGCTGCAATCACTAAGGTGACTTTTTTCGTGGCAGAAGGTTCCAGTATCGAATCCCCCTCTGTAGCAATTGGGTTGTTATAAATTGGATTATCTATTACGCCACAGCCAGCACCGCACAATATGTGAGGGTAGCTTTATCTTTCGTCTTTATTAATAAGAATTAGAAGATTGATTTCTTGCGCATTCGAAATTGGACGTTTTCCCGACGTTTGGAAGAATTAAAGTTGATAAAGGTGTTACACCTGCGCACACGGTAGGCGCCTGTAGCCTTACTCTCAGTTAAGGACTAAAATGTTTGATCCCTGATAAAAAACTCATCGCCAAACATATTTGTTCTTTCTCACAATGATATGTGAACCGAATTTTTGTTTCTGGGGGACAAAAATGAAAAATATAATTGTCTCGACAGCGAAAGGTATCTCCGAATTAAAAAAAGGAGCACTCTATAAGCGGCAGGGATGACAACTGCGCGGTAATGCATTGAGTTAGGATAGATAACTTGAACAAAATTAATTATCTTAAATGGTGTGACTGCAAACCGCTGCGTTCAACACGCTTGTGACACTTCGCCCAGCATAATTTGTCCAACCAGGCCACTTTCATCTCAATTCAGTTTACACTTAATTTAATCAAATGATTATTTCATCTTAAGATTAATCGACACTTGAACAATCAAGCAATAACTATCTTCACCAATCGTATACGTTACTGTGCTCTATGGAAACTTCTACTGCATAATTGTAACAAACAACTTCATGTTTCGCCGTTAATTTAATAGGACGAACGCTTTGCATTCTAGCGCGTTCTAGTGCTGTGTAACCAGACGACGAAACAATGGGAGGCCGCGTTACGCAACGACGACCTGAGCCAACAGCTTCTGCTGGCAACAAGAGCGGCAGTAGCGTCCAAGGCCGATGGAGCCCCCGGAATAGGGGCAGCCACCCATCGTTCTTCCTTGCTCTCTATTATTATTAGATTCAATAAAATATGTTTTAACAACAACAATAATGTTGTGCGTGTGCCATTCTTTGCTTCTTAAAAGGGTGGCTAGTTTTCTTCCCATCAGACGGCTTTGCAGTGAGCATTTCTCCAGGGAGGTTTTCTCCAGTGAGCTTTTCTCCCCTGTTTTGAACACACGTTTTAAAATTTTCTCGGCTTCCATTAAATCTGTAAGTTTTTTATTCGAAAAAGTCACGAAATTTAGGAACACGCGTGACGCGTCACGAGAGCGCATGCGCTCTGATGACGCGCGCTCTCGTGTCGCAGCGCTCTCCTGTCGTGCGCTCTGGTGTCGCGGCGCTCTGCTTTCATGCGCTCTGCTGTCGTGGCGCCCTCCCATCGGCGCTCTAGCGTTATACAGCCCAAAACACACAGGGATCTCTTGTATTTGGCAGTACTAACAATTGCAGCATAATATAAATCTATGCTGTGACTACGTTCTAGGCAACGTTGCAAGAAAAAAACTTTTTAGACTTCATTGAGGAAATTATTATGGTCACCAGGTATATTTTTATTGATACACATTAATAAATAAAAAAGCTATAAAAACGCCTAATCTTAATTATGCGTTTTAAAATTAAAAAAAAAAACAAGACTAAGAAAAAGTCTCAGTACGATGAATGAATTTTTCTTAAAATCGAAAGAATAAAAGATGGAGGACAAGCACAAGACAACCACATTGTTTTATTTGAAAGACAACCACATTCTTTCAAATGAAAGAACGCGGTTCAAATGAAAGAACGTGGTTGTCTTGTGCTTGTTCTCCGCATATTATTCTTTCGAATTTAAGTATTCATGTTCAACTCGCTCGCTTTTACCAGTCCAGATGAATTGAAGGCATGCAATTGTTATGCTAAGCCATTCACAATAGAGGGAGAAGATAATCACGATTTGCAAAAGACGCAATTAGTATGTTAACACAAAAATAATTTTGATTCATTGTTTCTCATATGAATGTTTATAATATGTACCAAAGAATTGCACGAAGAAAGAGTTTTTGTGAAGACTCGTCATTCTTTTGGAAAGGGAAAGGGGGGGACGTACTATTTAATGACTACTTTGAAAGTTGGTGCCTCTAAAACATTATGAACTGCTACATGCGCCTAAGACCTTTCGGAGACTACTGAAAGAGCACAACTCGTACTCGTCTAAGGTACAAAAAGCATTGATCGTTCGAACAACCTGGCCGTGAAAAGATGGTTTCTAAATCATCTCATTGTTATTGGTTGTTTTTTTTTAAACCATGTCGCGGAACAAAAATTGCTCCTATGGTTAATGAAAGCTGAAGAAACGCAAAGTGGGGCGAACCCCGACCACTTCATCATCGCATCCCAGTCGATGAAATTTAGGTATTTGCCAAAAAGAAAACGCATAAGAGCCAATGAGAAAGAATAACGCGTTAACACGATAGGCCATATCCTGCGTCTCTTAACTTGTCAGTCATCCTAGTCCTAAGCAAAATGCTCTGCCCCACAAACGACGTTAACATTGTCAGCATATCGCAGAGCGCGTGCTATTAATCGCGCACTCTGCTATCCCGTTTCTCCCGATCAAGTGAGAAAATAAGTATATGGCGCTGCCCATTTAAGCTTGGTTTCTCTATTCTCTTCAGTTCATATTTTTGTATCAACATAGAAGAAAAAATATTGTGATCTAGAATATTAATACCTTTCAAAATTATTTCAACCCTTAATCCCACAAAATATGAGCGCCTATTTTCCTGCAGGATCCTCGTAGATCGGGATTTGTATATAATTTTGATTATTAGCTCTCTTAACATTTTCTAAGAAAGTTGTCGCATGAAAATGCTTGTAAATATTTAAGCGCTCAACAGACTTCTAAACGCACATTAACAACTTTTCCCAATTGGGTACTATGTTCTAGCATTCTTAGGAGTGTCTGCAGCGTTCGCTCGCTTTCCAGGTCAGATGTGTTCACTGCACAAGATTTTTTATGAACGCTATTTTACTCACGGACCGCTATGTCGTGTCTAAAACCATGACGCGCCTATCGATTTTTGCGTAGAAAAACTGCACACTCCGTCTTCTGCATAAAAACGAATGCTGCCAATCTATCCAAAAAATATTACAGCATTACACCCGACTTTAAAATTCCGCTCAAGTTCCACACCAAAATGAAAAGCGAGTTCAGACAACGTGTTTTAATTTAAACAAAGTGGCGTCACGCGGTTTTTATATTCCTAAATTTATGGGAAGCAAACATGATCGTCCCTTCATTGAATCGTCTATACCTTGCAGAAACCGTTGGTAACTCACTTAAGCTGGGACGTGTCCACTTGCATTCCTGCATTCCCTGAGTTTTTTTTTTTTTTTCTTTTCTTTGTGGGTTTCGGTGACAACCTTCTTGACATTCATGGAGTGTCTGATGACAGAAAGTTGAGGCCGAGTGTCGCAGGTCGTAACCGAATAACTCCATCAGAGTCTACTCGTGAGTATAGGCACGTGATAACTCTGAATGTGCCCTAACGGCTGGCAGGCGGGTACTCTTATGCATGGACGACACGTAGCAAGAAGCACTCACGAAGTTAGGAAGCAGTGCTGAAGGGTGAATGCTTGTTTGGTGAGAAGAGCGCTAAAATACGTAGGACCAGAATGAATAAACACACAGACAAGGCGATGACTTACAACTGAAAGTTTATTGCTGCGCAAAAACAGAAGTAAACACGAAAATGGGGAAAGGGAAGATAACGAGAAAAAAGCAAACCTATGACCTTCAGAATCAGCCAAGCTTGCACACAGTCACACGAACCGGCCACACTTTTTAATTAAATCTACCTCACCACGCACAAGGTCAACAAAAGGAGCGTTCCCACACGAGTCCGCTCCATGAGTCGCCATAAAATATGCTTCGATCTCTCTCCCAGTCTTGTTTATGTGTCGAGACAAACTCTGAATGTAATGGAATGACGGCGAACAGCCACACCTACTACAGTACGTACAATACAATACAATAATACAATACAGTTTATTTTATTTTTTGAAAACATTTTGCTGTGTACCCACATGAGCCAATAAGGGTGTTGCGTGAGACGAGGCAGGTAACCTTACAACCAGTATTTGTTTACAGTTTAACCTCATTCTATTAGTTTAATCAAATAAACGAATTATAAAGAAAGAAGCGGTTCAAACACAGGTACACTATAAGAGGTGGAACGGGCCTCTGTTAGGTACACACAGCTGTTTACTACTACATCTCAAAACGTTGTTTTAATCATTAATACAATTCATACAGTGGTTACGGCCGTATTTAGGTGAAGCTTTTTTTTATTAATTGACAATTTTTTTGCTTCCTCTGTTCATTGGCCCATATTCTTGCTTTTTTGTTTCATTGTATGCGGATGTTTGCACCCGGTCAGCTCTTCAGGTAGTTGGTTAAAAGTTTTGGCGCATAATATTTATTGTAGCCTCTCTATACTTTGTCTTTACTTATGGTTCAAAAAAGTTCCTACTTGGTCTTTCTGTTCTTTCTTTAACAATTTATACTTTTTGATAATTGCTTAAACATGTTGTGATTATGTCGTATTTCAATTGATCCCTAAAGTAAAATACGCCTACTTCTTTATGAATATCATATTTTAAATCGTTTCCTTTTTTTGATGGGGCACCCAACTCTTTTGAATGCCTGGCTTTCGAGAGTTTCAACTTTTATTTGGAGGTATTTGGCACAGTGCCAATAAACAGCGATTCCATATTGTATTACAAATTTTCCTAATGAGTTATAAAATATTTTAAGTACAGAATGGGGGACCATATCTTCAATGTGAAACATATAGGCCATCAGTGTCCTTAATTTTTTACATACTTGTTCTATGTGAAAGTCCCATTTCAGATGTTGGTCCATATACAGTCCAAGGTATTTTACATTTTTGAAATATTCAATTGCTAAGCATGAACAGTTATTACAATTTTTGTCGTGCATTTTTATAGGTAGTTCAGCTAAGAATATAATTCTAGGGTCTCTAAAACACATCGTTTGAGTTTTGGGAATATATACGATAATCTGATTTTTACAGTAACCCTGAAAAATATTGTGAATGTCTTCTTGCACCTTTCCAACGGCGACTTTATAATTTTTGCGGGCGTACACAATTACAGTATCAACTGTGACCTGAAAAATTTTGATTGTTTTTTTTACCTGAGCAATCTCATTAACATATATATTATAAAGTAGAGGGCCCAGAACTGTACCTTGCGGTACTTCTTGTTTCACCCTAAGTGCCCTACTATATTTCGATCCTAGTCGCACATTTTGGTTTCTGTCTAAAAGATAATTTTGTAACAAGCCATGTGATCTTCCCCGAATGCCTATGTTGTACAATCGATCTAATAAAATAGAGTCATTTATTGTTTCCAACGCCCGTGCAAAATCTATAAAAACAGCTAACACATATTTTGCACAATCAAAGTTTTTTATATACATATAGTCAAACAATCCTCCAGAAATATCTGAAATACCCCTTTTTTTCTCTGGAACCATACTGCCTGTTAATTAATTTATATTTTTCACGATAAAACTCGGAAGTATTTTATTCATGTATTTTCCCATTACATAGGTAACTACCGAGAGTATACAACCGGGTCTATAATCAAGAATTTATTTTCTCGCCGTTGTATATTGGTAGAAAAACAGCTGTCTTAAGTTTGTAGGAATGATAGCACTTGAGAATATGCAGTTAAATAGCTGTATAAGAACACGTTTTATTGTGTGGACGTGGCGTTTATGTCCTTTGACCTTATTTGTTCGTATCTCACTGCTTTACTCATTTTGATTTGGTCCACGATTTTGATTGGTCATTCTCAGTCATTCCTGGAAGGAGTGAATCACAGATTTTGATTTGATTAATTTGCTTTTTTTGTGGGCATATAGCAAATTGTTTTCAATTGATTGGACATACTTTGTATTGAAATCATTTACAAGGCGTTTCCGTATCACGATAATTTCTAAAGTTAACTTTAAGTACAACTTCAATCGATTTTTTTTTCGTTGTAGCAGTTGATTTATTAGTGACAAACATTGCGCTATATCTTTAGTTTCTGAAATTTGGTTCAGTAGTAATTTCTTTTCGTACATCTTATAATTGAAGTCACTTTGTTTCTAATTTCTCGCTCGATGATTTGTTTTAAACGTTCCATTATTTGGAAAGCGCTTCAAGAGCTGCCAGACCTTCGTTTTTTTTTCTTTATTAGGTTGCCAATTTCTTTAGTTATCCATTGCTTTGTTATTTGCGTCTTTCTATATTATCTTTTTTGTGTTCATTTTTCCTAAATCTGTTTTAATATGCTTATAAGTTGATCGTGTAGTTTTTCTGGATTTTGTTCGTTAGAAGTTTTGTCAGTTTTGTCCTGTACGTATGTCTCTACTTGTACTATTAATAAAGGAACTGACAAAGTATTTTTTTCTGTCGTTTTTAAAAAGTTTAAAATAGTTACTGCCACAAAATGTGGTCGGCTACTTTCTGTGTTATGTTTTGTCCCCCAGATTTCCTTTCCTTCACCCGTGTATGTATATGATCTATGCATGATTGTGTTAGTCTCCCTCTATATATTTCCTCTTTGTGAAATCCTGTATAATCGGCCCTAGACCGGATAGTTTTATGCAATCAAGGTAATTATGTGTCAGCGGATTCGAGCTATGTGTGTCAATGTTTATTTCACCTACTACAATCATATCCTTTTCGTTATTCTCGTTTAACTATTGATTTATGACATCTATGAATTAACCTATATTTCCTTGTGGTGCTCGATACAATCTTAATACTGCACATAGTTTACTGTTTCTTTTCAAGTTCGACGTGAAAGACTCTGTTGAGGAGAATTTCCCTCTTTTGTAAACAAAACAGAACGAATAAACACAGGGACGGACAGAACAGCACATCTTTCGTGCTGTTCTGCCCGTTTCTATGTTTATTCTTTCTGTTTTATTTAACTTCACGGACGCGCTCACGTCGAACTACACCTTTTTGCTTTTACTTATTTTTTATTTCTGATTTTTATTACCATATTTCAACTTCTTTTTGACCGTCTCTACTGTGTGACAACACCTCAACGTCATCAAGAACAAACAACGTCTCTTCCTCGGGCTTTATTTTTGTTTCCGAAAACACAAAACATCTCACTTGTCTAGGTAAAATTCCACCCAACTGTTAGTGTCAACCCAGTGCTTCTTCAGACTGCGGACACAGGCGTGTAATAAAAAAAAATCCACAATCATCAAGAGAATCGAATAGACTTGCCCACCAATTTGTAAAAGATGAATACGTCTGTCTTGCATCCATTTTGTTTTTATCTTATTCTATCAAGGTCATTGTGTGTCTTGATAAGAATCGCCCGATCACCGTCCTGTTTCCTTAGGTAGGTGCCACCACATCTGTGCTATGTGTAGCGATATCCCAGTGATTTAGATTTTCTCTAGCTTGGAAAGAAGCTTTTTGTTTATTTCGGTTAAGTTTTTTTGCAAGTAAATGTTGTTAGAATCTTCCGATCGCAGCTTCTTCTTGTATTCTAGCCATTCGTCTCAGCTGCTTCGGTTCAGGAATCTAATCATTATCGGGGGTGTTCTTCCTTTTCTCGATGGAACGCGGTGCACTGCTTCAAAGTCATCTATTTTTAATCTCGTTACTTGAAGTTTGTCCGCGACAGAATTCAGTTTTTCCATAAGCTCCTCGTGTTCAGTGACAAGAATGCCGTGGACTTCGATGTTGTTTAACCTGCCGTATTACTCGAGGTTTTTCGGTCTTGATTTAATTTGCTGATTTCTTTGTTAGTTCGGCTAGTTCATCTAATTTGTTTAACTCTTGTTTTGATCTCGGTCATTTCTGCTTCTTTCACGGTTTTTTTTCATGGCCTCTTCATATATGTCCGACATTTTTGTACCTTTCTTTCGAATTCTTGTACAGTTTCTTTTACACTGGCCAACTCGTCAACCTTCTTTTCTAGTGAACTGAGAACCACTAACATTTGCACAATCTCTGCTATTTTTTGCAAATATCAAGCTCACCATGTGAAGCATTTGTTTCGAAATCACTTGGATTCGATCACTTTTATGAAATGCGACATGTCTAACAAACCCAGCTCTCTCCTTAGGCTAATTGATTCTCTTTCTTTTTACTTTACCCTTAGGCACGCCAGAGCAATTTCCTAAATGATAGCTGCATCGACATTCAGTACATTGTATGTTCTTGCCATCCCCCTCTAAATTTAAATTACAGTTCAAACATATATCAAACTTTTCACTCCTTGAAGCCATTCACGTACTAAAACACCTCTCGCAGGAAGCAGCAGGATTTGTTTGTTGAAAAACAATCTTAACGTTTGATTTTAAGTTCTCACCTATTCAAATTGGGGTGTTGTTATCTGGTGTATCTCCTGCCGC